>NW_026469617.1:0-33789 GCF_026875155.1 Cherax quadricarinatus
TCTCTACTCTCTCTCTCTCTTTCTCTCTCTCTCTCTCTCTCTCTCTCTCTCTCTCTTAGCCAGCATTTAAAAAGGATTAAGGAGGCAAGTTTCTACCATGTGTTTTACAGCTGTTATCTTAGTTCATTGTACATGTTAACTTAGTTCATTGTACAACGCGTTATCTTAGTTCATTGTACATCTATCATAGTTCATTGTACATGTTATCTTAGTTCATTGTACAACGTGTTATCTTAGTTCATTGTACATCTCTTCTCTTAGTTCATTGTACATGTTATCGTAGATCCTACAACAGCTGTTATCTTAAAACATTGTACAACTGTTATCTTACCTCAGCTCGTTTTATAACAGGTTTTTGTCTTAGCACATCTTACTTCATTGTATAACAGTTCTGGTCACCGTATTACAGAATGAACATTCATTGTATAACAGTTCTGGTCACCGTAACTCCGGTAGACATTACCCTAACTCCGATAGATTTCGAAAAAACCATTGACAACATGCCTATGCACTCAGCCCCGGGCCCAGACTCGTGGAACTCTGTTTTCATTAAGAACTGCAAGAAACCCCTCTTGCTTGCCCTAAGTACACTGTGGAGGAGGAGCTTGGACATGGGTGAAATTCCACAGTCACTTAAAACAACGGATATAGCCCCACTCCATAAAGGTGGCAGCAAAGCATTAGCTAAGAACTATAGACCAATAGCTCTGACGTCCCACATCATAAAAATCTTTGAAAGAGTGCTAAGAAGCAGGATTGCAAATCACCTGGATTCCCAAAATCTGCACAATCCAGGGCAACATGGGTTCAGGGCAGGTCGCTCCTGCCTCTCACAACTACTGGATCACTATGACATGGCCTTGGATGCACTGGAAGAAAATCAGAATGCAGATGTAATATACACAGACTTTGCAAAAGCATTTGACAAATGCGATCATGGCGTAATATCCCATAAAATACGTGCTAAAGGAATAACTGGGAAAGTGGGGAGATGGATATTCAACTTCCTAACAGATCGAACACAAAGAGTAGTGGTCAACAGAGTTAAATCGGAGGCTGCCATAGTGAAGAGTTCTGTTCCACAAGACACAGTACTCGCCCCCATCTTATTCCTCATCCTCATATCAGACATAGACAGAGATATACACCACAGCACCGTATCATCCTTTGCGGATGGTACTAGGATCTGCATGAGACTGTCATCTGCTGAGGACGCGGTTAACCTCCAAGAAGATATAAACCAAGTTTTCCGGTGGGGCAACGGTAAACAATATGATGTTCACGAGGACACATTCCAACTACTTTCCGTTTTTGGATAACTGGAGGAGATAATAACAAGAACAGAGTAACTACAGACTCTGGCCATACAATTGAGCCGAAAAATTAATGTCAGGGGCCTGGAGTAGTAGTTCTGAGGATCTCACTTTAAAGGATCACAACAGGTGGCCACGATCCGCACGTTGCAAAGAAAATGAAAGGATGGATAATGAGAACATTCCAAACGAGAAGATGGCCAAGCCAATTATGAGTCCTTTTTCAAATCGCTTGTTCTCCCTCTAGGCTGGAATACTGCTGTATACATTAACATCTCCATCAAAGCAGGTGAAATCGCAGATCTAGAGAGTGTAACAGAGATCCTTTACTGCAGCGTATCAGTTCTGTCAAGCACCTTAACTACTGGGAACGCTTGGAAGCAAGTTGAACCTTGTACGCGATGGAACGCAGGAAGGAGAGATATATCATAATCTACTACACTTGGAAAATCTTGGAAGGAATGGTCCCAAATCCTGCACAACAGAAATCACTCCCTACGAAAGTAAAAGACTGTGGGCAGGGAGGCGATGGCAAAATGCCCCCAATTAAAAGTAGGGGCCGCCATTGGTACACTAATGGAAAAACACCATAAGTGTCCGGGCCCAAGACTGATAACTCCGTTTCCTCCCATCAAGCATTACGGAATTGCCAATAAACCCCCTGGCTTCCTACAAGAGAGAGCTGGACAGTTACCTAAAGTCAGTGCCGGATCAGCCGGGCTGTGGCTCGTACGTTGGACTCGTGCGGCCACAGTAACAGCCTAGCTATCAAGGCGCTGATCCATGGCGGGAGGCCCTGGTCATGAACGGGCCATGTTGCGGGCGATGATCCCCGAATAACCTCCAGGTAACCAGGTAACCGTATTACAAGAATGGATATAATGCTCTGGAAAACGTACAGAGGAGGATGAACAAAGTTGATCCCATGTATCAGAAATCTTCCCTATGAGGATAGACTGAGGGCCCCTGAACTTCACTAATCTTCCTTATAGGATAGACTGAGGGCCCTGAATCTGCACTAATCTTCCTTATGAGATAGACTGAGGGCCCTGAATCTTTTCACTATCTTCCCTATGAGGATAGACTGAGGGCCCTGAATCTTCACTAATCTTCCCTATGAGGATAGACTGAGGCCCTGAATCTTCACTAATCTTCCCTATGAGGATAGACTGAGGGCCCTGAATCTTCACTAATCTTCCCTATGAGGATGGACTGAGGGGCCCCTGAATCTTCACTAGTCCTTCCTTATGAGGATAGACTGAGGGCCCCAGAATCACACTAATCTTCCTTATGAGGATAGACTGGGGGCCCCTGAATCCTCACTAGTCTTATTCCTATAGGATAGACTGAGAGCCCCTGAATTTTTAACTAATCTTCCCTATGAGGATGGACTGAGGGCCCTGAATCTGCACAATCTTTTCCCTATGAGGAAGACTGAGGGCCCCTGAATCTGCACTAATCTTTCCTAAGGAGGATAGACTGAGGGCCCTCCGAATCTAGCAACTAATCTTCCCTAAGAGGATAGACTGAGGCCCCGAATCAGCATTAATCTTCCCTATGAGGCCAGACTGAGGGCCCCGAATCAGCACTAATCTTTTCCCTATGAGGATAGACTGAGGCCCCGAATCAGCATTAATCTCACTATGAGGAACAGACCTGAGGCCCCGAATTCAGCCTAATCTTCCCTATGAGATAGACTGAGGGCCCCGAATCACACTAATTCATCCCTATGAGGACAGACTGAGGGCCCTGAATCTGCACTCTCTAGAAAGGCCGGTAGAATTAGGGGGGATAAGATTGAGGTGTATAAATGGAACGCAGGAATAAATAAAGGGGATGTAGAATAACTGTGGCTAAAAAATATCAAGCCAAGACAGTACTCAAGGAATGTTGAAAATGGTATAAAATAACGATATCAAGCAGATGCTGTTGCTTCGTAAGTGAATGTGACCGAACCTCACTAGGTTAGGGCATTTGCTTATAGCCGTTAGGGAGAGTTGGACCTCTGCCTCGCTTGGGCCAGGAGGCCTGTTTCAGTATTCCTTCATATGTTCTTAATCACCTTCTTATTGCAATAGTTTGGGTGTGTCCTATTATTGAAACGTTTTCGCCTACACATAGGCTTCTCTAAGGTTGATGGACTGATTACATCTGCATTTCACTACTACAAAGCCTCCTGCCTTTGTATTGACTGAAGAAGCCTAACTGTGTAGGGCGAAACCTTTTCAAAAATAAACATACCCAACTGTGTACTCGCAGCAAGTTGAAAAAAAAAAATTAGGAAGGATATAATGAAAGCCACTGGTTTGTAATAGAGTTGTGGATGAGTGGAACAAAAACTCCCCAGTACCGTTAGTGATCCGCTTATACGTCCCGAGAACCTCCTCTTGATCGAAAACACACATTCCACGATACAACACGCTCTTAAAACTGCGACGGTACGCGGTACATACACTCTATCAAGTCGCGCCGCATACACCACGGCGTACAAAAGTAATGTTCAACCTCAACCCCCCACCACGTCCATCAAATTCACTGCCCCCAGTCAATAAATCAAATCCCCCAACACCCCAGAAAATGCCCACTTCCCCGGGGTCAACAATCCCTACCGGCCGAATCACACAGTTCAATCCCCTCGTATGAAGTGCCACTTCCGGGAGTGAACCGCAAATAGTAAATTAAAATACCTTCTTCACAAAGGTAGTTTTACACGCCCATCATTCTCTGCTGGTTCCACACACGCACACGAAGGCAGCCTGCCAAACCTGCCCCATAACCTTCCATCCTTATTACCCCCCGCCCCTCCCCACCCTCGCAATGGCCTCAACAACAAACGAGCTAGTCTCCCTGATCCATGATGGCAATGCCACCTTTCAAACGAATAGCATTCTCCACATACAACATCATACCCATCTATCTAACTCACTTCCTAATTCTGATTGTGTTCCTGTACGAACACAACGTCAACATATTACGTACTAATAATTCACGAAACCATAACACGTTATCGCACCTCCTCAAGCCAGTATATTATTGTCAGGCACATAAATTGGTCAGTTGGTTTTTTTCTTTCGATACTTAATGTTTCTCACCAAGATCTTTTTGGTTCCCACCTTTTCAACCCCCCCCCCTTTTCCAAGCACTCTTGACCACCCCTGAGCTTTAGGTCCACTGGCCCTTCGCAGTGCCACATCCGCCCAGGTTTTTTTTTTCCGGATCGCTGGGCTGACTCGCACCTCCTCCAGTCTGAAACCGCTACAGAGCGCTTTCCGAGTAACACTTTCCACCCTGCATGTCTTCATCTGCAAGCATCCCTGGTGGATTTCCCACCTCCACTGTAGGTTTCAACAAGGCGTCAGGGACGCCACGGACCAGCTGCTCTTTCGTGTCCAGCGTCCACCTTCGCAGAAGGTCCCAGGTTTAGGGAAGGGACCATAGCATGACCGTGCTTCCTCTCTGTAAATAATTCATTCAGCACGGAGGCAATGGATTCGGCTCTACGTCCGTTGTTATGCCATCTTACAGAGCCGGCCTTCTAAACTGGTTTGCCTCCAAAGAAGGCGACACTTCTGGGAGTGTGGCACACCTGTCTCCGTAGACCGCTCAACCTCTTCACTCCCAGAGACAATCCTGATGGTAATCACTGGCACACCAGGCACATCTTGGCCCCGGAGGGGGCGCACTCACCTCCCAACACCGTGTTTTGTTGTCAACCATGGCACCTCGTCGTCGTTCACAAACTGTACCGCATATGATCATATGCGCCACACACCTGCAGTGCGGCGTTGCCCCCTGCATATGACACCATAACCTGAGGTTCTGAAGATCTTGCAGATCCACGTAGAAGGGATTGGGTGCCGTAATGTCATCTACACTGAAAACGACGCACCTTCTGGTATTCCTGCAAATGTGCCGTCAGAACCACCTCCCAGCTGTAGCCATGTGTATGGTGCCATAATAACCCAGTGCACTCTAATGTCAGACACATCAGCCCTCACAGGGCACATTTCTGACCTTTACCCATGGTGTAAATAGCGGGAGACGTCATGTAGCTTGACTGACACTGCTGGGGTTAAACCACTAGATAACCTCCTGGAACTTGTCAACCACCTCCTCGTAAACACGAGCCGAGTAGAACTTCACAAAAGATCCGTGATACCCATTCATTGTACACACCCACACAAGTCTTCATTGAGCAATAACCAGAGGTATCGCGAAATTATCGCAGGCAATAGTAGCGCCCGTTTGACGTTCCAAGCTCGGCCCCACCGGGTCATTCACATACACACAGTATTGACGCGGCGCCGGGTCGCGCCAATGTTGTAAAATGAAAACTGCCACCATCCAACTATAGGGGGCAGCCGAAAACACACGTCCTCTCTACTCAAAGGCTGAGAGACGAATGTGCATTAGTGGAAGGATGATGCCTCAGATTTAATATCTACAGCATAGGGACAGGGTTATTGCCTCATATTAACATCTACAGCATCAGGGGAAAGGAAGGGCCCAGTTTAACTTCTAACCGCATCAGGGGAAGGATGTGGGGCCCAGGTAACATCTCAACATCGTGGAAGGTTGAGAACCATTGGTGTTGGTGACCAGGTGGGTTGTCAACCAGGTGTGTTTGAACATGAGGGTGACCTAAACATGAGGATCACAAGGGTTGACAGGAGACTACGAGAGTTCACGAAAACCGGAATTTTTTTCCTTGCGACTTTCTACCAAAAATGAAAGTTTTCCTTACGTGTGTCAAGTGAGATTTGAATAGTAAATCAGGTGAAAGCTACTTTATAGTTGAGTCAGATGGGACTAGTTTATAAGAAAACCTGCAGCGACTCTACAAAGACAATCTTATTCTCTAAGAGGTATAGTTCAGAATACAGTATGACATGGGATTAATTGACTTGCCATGTCTTCACAGAAAACCCCTATTTAAGCAGAGCATTTCGGGCTGCCCAAAAATTACCTTAGCAACTAGGGAGTAGTCAGCATAAGGTGATTTGCACTAATCTGACACTTTGGTGTGGATGTGTTTGTTGTTCAGTAAGTTGAGATTTTTCGAATAGTGGTGGTGTGTATGTCTAGAAAACCTGGCTGGGTGATTTTTGGGCAATCTTATTTCTGTTGCGTAAAACAATGGTTTTAATTCGATGATTTGCTGTAGTGGGTCGCAAAGCACAATACCGTAGTGGAGGTGAGGATATATTAAAGAAGTAATACATAGTGAGTGACATAGTGTTTACCTGGGTTTACCTGGAGAGGGTTTTGGGGTCCAACCGCCGCCCTCGGCCCCCTCGGTCTCCTACTCAGACCAGGCCTCGTGGTGGATCAGGGTCTGATCAACTAGGCTGATACTGCTGGCGCGCACGCAAACTGACGTACGAACCACAACTCGGTTGGTCAGGTACTGACTTTAGGTGCCTATCCAGTGCCTTCTTGAAGACAGCGAGGGGTCTTTTGTAAACCCCCTTAAAAATGCTGGGAGGCAGTTGAGTAGTCTTGGGACCCCAGACACTTATTTTGGTTGTCCCCTCAGTATACTTGGTGGAGTCTCTTCCTCTGCTTTCACTGTGGAATGTTTGCATCTCCTGCCGAGTGTTTTTGCTTTCATAGGGAGTGGATTTTCTGTGCAAGTTTGGGTACTAGTCCCTCCAAGAACTTCAGTGTATATTATCTTGTATGCTCTCGCCTGCGCTCCGCCAGGGAATACATATCAAGGGCCTTCAAGTAGCGTATTTTTTTTTGATAGAATGCCCAAATAAATTTTCTTCCGCAAATTTTCTTTAGATATGTAATGGATGCGAATCTTGAAAGTCAAGTTAAGTGAATCCCTGAAAATTTTCCTCCTCGCCTAGTTTTTCTGTGATTTTTTTTTTTAATTTTTATATGTTTGAAATGAGTATTTTTTTTTTTTACTTTATTTCCCCAAACATCATACAGAAGAGTTTGTCAACATTGAGAGTAAGTTTTGTGGTTGCATCCAGGCAGAAATCTTTAAGCGTTTTCCTCACGACAGTGTCTTGAGGACAACACATCTGGAATAGTTATGCTAAAAATTGGTCGTTACTGTTCCTGGTGAAAGGAGGGAACGTGATTTATGGGACCACCGGTAATAAATTGGTAAAATTAAGTGAAGAATTGGAAGGACCGGTGGTAAACTGGGCGCATCGCCGAAGGAGTGGCCCAGGGAAAATACCCCGTGCTTTAAATCATCACTCATCGGTCACAGATCTTAAAGGAGAGGGCCTCCAATGGTGTATAATAATTATGAGACATTAAAAACCGTCTTGTGAACGGGTAATGTAATCAGTATAATAACAAAGTAAGAGAATGCGTGAGTGAAATAAGTCGCCTGCTCCAAGTGAACACGTAGTCCTCGTGGTTCCCGTCCCGAGGATAGTGAGGTGGGGGGGGGGGGGGGGGGGGGGGGGGGGGGGGGGGGGTTGGGGGGGGTATAATAGGGGGGGGGGGGGTATAAAAGGGGGTGGGGGGGGGGGGGGGGGGGGGGGGGGGGGGGGGGGGGGGGGGGGGGAGGGGGGGGGGGGGGGGGGGGGGGGGGGGGGGGGGGGGGGGGGGGGGGGGGGGGGCGGGAGGGGGGGGGGGGGGGGGGGGGGGGGGGGGGGTGGGGGGGGGGGGGGGGGGTGGGAGGGGGGGGGGGGGGGGGGGGGGGGGGGGGGGGGGGGGGGGGGGGGGGGGGGGGGGGGGGGGGGGGGGGGGGGGGGGGGGGGGGGGGGGGGGGGGGGGGGGGGGGGGGGGGGGGGGGGGGGGGGGGGGGTAGGGGGGGGGGGGGGGGGGGGGGGGGGGGGGGGGGGGGGGGGGGGGGGGGGGGGGGGGGGGGGGGGGGGGGGGGGGGGGGGGGGGGGGGTGGGGCGGGGGGGGGGGGGGGGGGGGGGGGGGGGGGGGGGGGGGGGGGGGGGGGGGAGGCGGGGGGGGGGGGGGGGGGGGGGGGGGGGGGGGGGGGGGGGGGGGGGGGGGGGGGGGGGGGGGGGGGGGGGGGGGGGGGGGGGGGGGGGGGGGGGGGGGGGGGGGGGGGGGGGGGGGGGGGGGGGGGGGGGGGGGGGGGGGGGGGGGGGGGGGGGGGGGGGGGGGGGGGGGGGAGAGTGTATAGATTTATTAAAATCGGGGACAAACCCCCCCGCCGGCAACCGCCGCCTATTACCCCACGTCTGCTGGAATAAGAACCGTGTATGGTGTAGCAGGCTTAATCGACATGCATGGAGCACAGGAGGAAAATAAGGAGAATCAATCAACCCACAGTTAAGTACCAACTTTTCTAGTTATAGCAGACTGTCTGGCCAGAAAGAGGTATGTTGTCATTGGATAGGTTTTTATGAGTGAATCCAGCTACATCAAGTGACCCCCAGAGAATACTGGTAATTGGTGTATTATGTACAAATGTTTTTTTTCCTTGATGTATATCCATGTGTAACCTACCCCCCCCCCCCCACTTCATTCAGTTAAACCTAATATAATCTATACAGCCACAATTAATACTAGCGCCGTATTTGTGGGGTACTATCCCAAATTATACTTTCTCGGATAGAATATGGATAAGATTGGGCGGGTCAAGGGGCCACCTGCATTGACCAGAAGGTGGTTACGTTTTCTCACATGTCTACACGGGGTGACTACGGTAAACAAAATTAACACTTTACCAGGCCTGAGAGGGGTGATCACCCTTTTCCACTCTTGGTAAAGGGGTGATTACCCTTTCCCAGGCCCTGGTAAAGGGTTTAAGGAAAGCGAATAAAATAAAATAGTTTTCCCTTTCTCAATAACTGTTTTTCCCTTAAAAGTTATTATTATAAAAAAAATAATTTTACAATGAACTATTATAAATTACATTTAGCATTGGTTTAGTTTATTCAGGTAAGTAAGTAAGTTTATACAGGAATACACAATTACACACAGAATATCATACATATCATCATATGTATAGGGAAACCTAGGATAACCCAAAAAAAATAAGCCAGAGTGACTTATTTCCATTTGAGGTCCTTGTAAAAATTATTTTTATATTTAAAAGTTAATAACAGGCAGATCTTAAGTGTGTAAAAAGGGGAGAAGTAACATATTATTTTCATACCAAAAAAGAACTCACTCTCTCCTCCCTTCTGTAGCCCTTAATTCCATGAGGAACATTATGGTTCTCCTTCTTGAAACTGCACATTTATGACAGGCTTTGACATGTGTGGCATTCTCCCCACTATTTTTTTGTGTACAGAAAATGACTTTGAAGCCTGACCACTGACTCGAAAGGTACAGCAAAAGTTGTTCTCCCTTTCCCTAGCTTCTGTAATTGCATTGGTTCCCGGTCTAACAAAACTGGCAGTAAGCTACTGGGGATACTGTGTGAGCAATTTTATAAACGTATTTATCTTTAGTTTGATTTACCTCCCATTTTCAACATTCAACATAATCCAGTTGTTGTAAATCATTCTAGCCTACATCTTTCTTGGACCCAGGTCCAGAAATGACTCTTAACCATTTTGGTTTTGGGTGATTTGTAGCCTACCTTTTTTTTTTTTTTTCCTTAATGCAGAGTACCATGAAGAGCAACAGGTAGTCTATAATACATTGTATGAGAAGCTAGCCATAGGGTCCTGTGAGCCTCATTGTTAGACACTACTGCGCTTGGTTCGTAGAGGAAACTTAGTCAGGGCAATTCACTTTTCTACTTTCTTTACAATAATGTTCCTTTATTAAGTTCCCCCTGACATGATTGGGTCTAAGAAGGTTTCCCAGATATTTCACAGAATTTACTGTATATAAGGTACCCCATTACACTGGACATTAAAATTATTATACCCTTTTCAATTTATGTTTCCATGCCGAAGAAGTATGGCTTCCGATTTCCCGAGGTGTAGTGGTAATTTTTTGTTGACTACCAACCATTTGCTTAGAGACGTCTAGTTCTAGTGATAGACATTATCAATGTCTTGTGGTCTTTACCTGATTACTAACAAGCACAAACAATCTCGAGTACAGTAGAAGCTTGCATTTGATGCCCCGATGCGTGTAGGCATGGACGCGGCTTTCTTTGCCACTTAGCAGAACAATATTGTAATTACAAACATCGTAAACTTTGCGAGGAAATAAGCTCCCTTAATCCTTAATCTTTAATTTACATTGCACAGGAATAGCAAAGGGCCCAGGATACTACCTTGAGGAACCCCACATGTTATTGGCACTGATTCTGATTCTGTGTTGTTGCTCTTGACAATTTGGTTCCTGTAGCTTCCAGTAGGGGACTTAAACAGTTTCTACAGAACCCATGACGATAGCTTGTAGTTTCTTACATAATACATTGTGGTTAACCGTATCGATGGTTACCATTTCTATGAAATATCCTAGCGACATTTCAGTTCACAGGTAGTCCATCAAATTAATGAGGGAGATGTCGGTTGAATGATATCTCCTAAAACCTGACTGGTAACTATGGAGAATGTTTTCGTCATCACGATCCTTATCTACTTGACAGTACACCGCCTTCTCTAGAATTTTGGACATCACACTGAGTATACTAACAGTCTATAGTTGCTGACATCATATCTACTATTTTTTTTTCTTGAAGACAGGAGTTACTCTGGCCTCTGAATCCTTTCGGGACAGTATTTGTGGATATGAACAAATTTATTATGAACAAATTTATTATTATGAATATATTCAGCTGCCGCAGCCGCAGCAAGCAGCAACAAGGCTGCTCCTATATCTTGCCGTCCCCTGGGCCTATCCGAACTCCAGTGATGACCAAATTTGCAAGTACTGCTGCAACAACATGCAAGTAACCTATAGTGACATAAAAACTGACGGTGACGACAACGAAATGGACTAAATATGACAAAAGAGGGACCGGCATTCAAGTACCAGACTGGCTCCCAGACGTGAACCAGACATGAGGACGTTTTCCACTACAATGAAATAACTGACCTCCATATCAACTGCACCAGTGTTCAACGGGAAGACAACATGGCAGAAAACCTGATCAACTAAATTTCCAAGGAAATGACAGGTCTGTAGGACTTTTTTCTTCAGTGCCAAACGAGGGAAAGAATTGAGCCTTTAAACATGGCTGACAGGCATCCAAACAGCAGCTACTGCCAGACGTACAACTAGCGAAGTGAAATTCTCATCTTTACTGACGTTCATCTGTTGACAGTAGCATCATATCTGTACCACCATCATATCACCTGTACCAGTGCTAACGAGAGAGAAACACAGGAGACATCGTCAAATCAACAGTACAAAACTCCAAGGTTTTAGGACGGTTATTCCTCAGTGCCAGTCGTGGGAAAGAAGCGAATAGTTAAATAGTCAAGGTTAATGTTTTAGTAGGCCTATACCTCGACAACAACCTGAACTTCAGCACCCATATCCAACACATAACCAAAAAAGTATCCAAAACGGTTGGGATCCTCTCCAAGATACTATACTACGTGCCGCAAACTGCCCTTCTCACACTATACCATTCACTTATATATCCATACCTCACCTATGCTATCTGTGCTTGGGGTTCAACTGCAGCAACACACCTAAAGCCAATAATAACCCAACAAAAAGCTGCAGTAAGAATAATCACTAAATCCCATCCCTGGCAACACACCCCCTACTCTTCATAGATCTAAACTTACTCCCTGTTCAGTACATCCACACTTACTTTCTGTGCAATCTACATCTACAGGACCTTAAATTCCAATATTAACCTGGACCTAAAAACGCTTTCTTGATAGTATGCGACAGAACCCACAGGCACAACACCAGACACAAACATCTCTAAAGACATTCCCCGTGTCCGACTAAACCTTTACAAAAATTCAATGTATTCAAAGGCCCTAAAATCTGGAACACCCTACCTGAAAATTCTAAAACTGCAGACACATTCATCACCTTCAAAACTACCGTCAGAAAACATCTTATCTCCCTGATACACCCTGTCAACTAATTACACGAATACCACCTGGTGGTTAACACTTACACTCACTCACCCATTTGACCATAAACAGAAATATCAATCTCAATCTCAAATATGAATCTTAACTAGTATAAGTTGGCCTGTGATACTCCAATACTGAAACTATTATAGCCCCAAAACAAAAGTTCACACTGCTAAAATCAAAACTATTTTTAGTCACTTAGCCATAATCCCAAAACTTACCTCAAAATTTTTTGTATATTTAAATTTAAAAGTTTTAAATTTTAATCTCCCCGAAATGCCTAGCCATGCTGGGTGTTCGTGGTACACTTGTAATTTAAATTATTTTACTACTGTAAACCACAAAATAACCAAATTTGTAAACTCACATTGTAATCCTAATAAGAATAAACTTTGAATTTTAAATTTGAATTTGAATTTGAAAGTCAGGTTGTAGGTGGCGTTTTTCCCCTCAGTGTTTTAAAAATGGGAGTCGCAAAAAACGGTCGGGCAACAACACGACAACCCCGAAAAAATAAATTTGAGGGGGATTTGGAAGGATAAAACCCTTGTTTAAAACCCTTTTGGTCTACAAATGGAAAGGGTTAGACGAAATGGGTGAGCCAGATGTAACGGGGGGGAAGGGGGGAGTGTGTAAAAAGGGGTTAAACTGAAAGGGGTTTGTGAATTTTGGGGGAAAAGGAGCAGTGAAGAGGGTTTTAAAGGGGAAAATTTTTTATTGTAATTCGTGGTGATTGCTAAAGAGATACGTGTACTAGGGATGGAAAAGAGAAAAAAATTTATTGTATTGGTAAAAGACAAAGGGAAAAGGCGGCATTAGGGGGTACAGGCTCCCATAAATATTTATTTTCTTTTCAATCCTGAAAAAGAACAGTCATGGGGGGGGAAAAGGGAAGGGGAGTAACAGCCCCCTGGACTTTAAAAACCCCAAACATTTGCCACCTACCAGAAAAGTAAATCTCACTATCGCCGCAAGGTTGGCAACACCGCTACCCAACAAAAACAGTGGCACTAGTCTTATTTTTCCCTCTTGTGGTGAATCCAAAATTAACCCAGGACTCAAATTTTTGTGCAGAGGCAAAAAAACGAAAAAAGGGGTGTAATGGGGTCTAGTGCTGGGTGAAAACCCTTTAAACTCCTATGAAATCCCAAATAGGTCAATGTGGGGACAATACACCCATTTTTTTTTACCCTAAAACACCCCAAAACAGGGCATACACTTTTTAAAAGTAGCGAAAAACAAAAAAAGGCACCTTATGTAAAATGTGTAAGGGGGGGGGTGCATGGGATGTATGTACAATTATTGAAGGGTGCCAAACTTTTTTGTGTGTAACAAATCACTTTGGCACAGTTCCCCTTTAGGTGTAACTTTGTTTTTTCCCTAATTTTAATACAATGCCCCATTTCCATATATTGTGATTATGATTGTTTTATGAAAAACAGGCCTTCACTTATTCATGTAAATGAAAGTCATTCTTCCAAAATTGGCAGAGATTGGGTTTCTATAAAAAATTAGGGCGGCAGTTATAAAATCTCTGAATTTTTGGTTGGATGATACGGTACTGCGCGAGGTCAAAAGAAGGTTACAATATAAAACGCTTCATAGGAAAGAAAGGTGTGATTTGTGCCTAATTAGAAATGACTTGTTACAACCAAGCCCTGATTTAAATAACAAAAACGGGGAGATTCTTGGGTTTAAGTGTGTTTCCCAAAACCCAAAACCCCTTCTTGAGGAACTAGTTACCGCCCCCTACCCGGGACCAGTTCTTTAAAGACTTTCCAGGTTTTGCCCGGAGTTGAAAAAAGGAGACAAAAAATTGGGCGATTTTCAATTTTGTTTTCGCAGAAAAAATAACGGGCTATGCAAAAGGTATAAGCAAATTCTGGGATTAAATAGTTACACTCAATAATTATACCCCAAACCCGGGATCACAAGTTCCAGCCACCCTAATGACCACATACTTTGAAACCGCTCTGAGCATTAGCGTCGGCGTCATTACCAAGGCTTAGTGATAAATTTCACATTTTGCCCCAGGAAAATCCTAGGGATGGAAAGGGCCTAACGGACAATAAAAAGGGCACTGAAATACAGTAAAAAAATACGGGTAAATAGGCTACACAATTTGACTGGCAGAGATAACAATTGCCGGACGAAAAACGATGCCGGGGAAAAAATTAAAACAATGTTCATACCTCCTTGAAATATTGCACCAGTTAAAGGGTTGGGATTAAACAAGAACTAACCCGGGATAATACAAGTTTAAAAAAAAATAAATTCAAAAGGGCCAGCTGCTAAAAATTTTTAAAGCAAAAAGACAGGTATTGCGCACTAAATAAATTTCCCAAAAGGGTGGGAACAGAGTAAAGCTTATAAAGAGAAAAGGCAAAGCAACTGCTCAAAAATTAAAGAGTATAAGTAACCCGGAAAGCTCTCAACAACAAAACAGGGGGTTTAAAACCCATAACCCCAGTAGATAGGTCTAATAGTACCACTATCGAAAATGGGATGCCACGAAACATCTAAGGGGGCAATTGCTTTAATTATACTACCCCATTTTTCAAAAACACTGTAAGTAAACTACCAGCTCATAAAATACTTTTAACACGACTCTGATAAGTTTAAACTACTTACCAATAAGGGGAAACCCCAAACAGTTGTCAACTAGTAAGGTATCCGATTTTTATTCAAAAAGAACTAAGCGGTTAAACCCAACAAGAACAGGCACTGATAACACCCGCTAAGTTCCCAAAAAGATGGTGCTTCTAACTTAATCCCTATTGCTCACAAAATAAATCAAAAATCAACAAATTTACCGTACCGGGGGTTAAAAGGGGGCCAATTTACTCCTATCTTCAAGAAAATAGGTTGTGTAAGCAACTATGGGCTTTTTAGTTACCGTATAATATCTAAAATTCTAGAGGGGGGGTGATTCTCAGACTTAAGTACCTTAATGACAACAACTTTTCCCAAGCTACAAGGCTTTAGAAGACCCTACTCCCCGAACCCCCCTTTTTAAAAATCTGAGGATTACCTGGAACGAAATTAAAAGTGGAACCCATGGATGGTAACCTTGACCTGCAAAGGCCTTCGATACTGTCAACCACAATATTTATGTAATAAATTCAAGCTTCGGTATAGGGTTTGTAGACTGGTTTTAAATCCTTTTCCTTGCAACAGGAGACAAATAGCAAAAAACAACAAAACAGAATCAAAAACCCCGCCGATAAACAGTGGAGTTCCCCAAGGTAGTATTTTGGGTCCCTTATTTTTTTTTTGAGTCAAGATAGCCCTTTAGTGTCAAGGGAAAAATCCCATGTATGCAGAGACAGTTTGTTAGTGCAGGTAAAGACCCCCCAAGATATTTTAAATTTTTAAACTGGAAGGAGTCGCAGCAAATGGTTAGTAAAAAACAAACTATCATTACACCTAGGGAAAAAATGAAACCATTCTCTTTGGCACGAACATAAACTGAGAAGGGTAAAAAATTTTAGTTTAATTTAAAGGGGGGCCCATCACATGGTTTCATCAGTAAAAATATCGGGGGTCCCCCTTTTCCCATGCATGTCAGGGTTATAGGGAACAGTGTAGTAAAGGAAAACGAATGCCGACTGAGCCGTATAGACAAACCAGAGTCACCATGAGGCTCGCGGGGCCCTATGTCTAGCCCTTAACAATGCCACTGGATTTTGCTTGCTCTTCTTGTACTTGCCTTTACAAAAAAATGAAAGATAAAGCAAATCACCCAGAACAAAATCGTAAGATCTTTCCCGGGGCGGGGGCCAAAAGGGAAAAGTAGGCCCGGTGAATTTTCAGCATTGGATATGTGAAGTTTAAGACAGGTAAAACAACTGAAGCTAAATCAGTTTTTAAAATTTCCAAAACAATGTCCAGAAATCTTTCTGTCAAATTTTTTCAAAGGGTTGGGAACCAAAGCAATCAAGTACTAGGGGGAGGAGCCAATTTGTAGTACCCACAGCAGTGCCCGGCTTCAAACCCTTTCATTGACGCAATAAAGGATTGGAACGACGCCCGCACATTCAAAGCCGTCTAGCATGAACCAGTTTGAAGTTCCAAAAGGTGTTGTGAATGTAGCTACAGAAAAGGGGGGAAGATTTTTATTTTTTCCCAAAATACGTTAATTTTTTTTCCCAGTATGACCCTCGTATTGTGAGTCTTAATGACCTTGGTGTATAGATAGTCTTTTTTGTATGATAATAAGATGTTACTTTATTGTAGAATTAAAAAGAAAATTTTAACCTTTATATTTTATAATAAGGTAAAAGGACCCCCTGGAAAAAAGTCACTTTTTATTTTTGGGTTTTCCTAGGTTCCTTTCCACCTGCTGCAAAGTATGATAATTCTATGGAAGTTTTGTGTATACCTAATAAACTTACTTACTTTCTTAAGACCGGGTTTAAAAAAACTAAACTGGAGTTCTATGGTTTGAAGTGCTGCTTTCCAAGACCAAAACCCTTTAGTGGGAATAGTTCCCCCCCTCCTACCCAGGACCCGTTTTAGAAAACTTTTCCCCGAGTCTTTCCCGGGGTTTAAAACAAGCGGACAATAATACTGGGGACTTCAATATCTGTTTTTAGCAGCAAAATAACGGGGTATGCAAAAGAATAAGCAAAAATTTTGATTAAAAAACTACACTCAACAATTAATACACCAACCCCGGTCACGCAGTTTCAGGACCCTAATTGCCAAAACTTTTAAACCCCCTGGAACATTGTCAGGGGTCTTACCACAGGGCTTAGTGATCATTTCATCATTTACTGCACCAGGAAAAACATAGGGATAGGAAGGCCTACCGCAAATTTTAAAAAGAGGTCAACTAGAAACTACAGTAAAGAAACACTGGTAAAAAGGGTACAAATTGTGACTGGACAGAGAAAAAAATTCAGGACGTAAAAGATGCCTGGGGGAAAAATTCAAAAAAAGTTTACTACCACCCTTTAAATATTTTCCCAGTTAAAGAGGTTTTTGGATTAAAAGAAGAACTGAACCCCGGATGACCCATGAGATTTTGATAATATGAAATTTAAAACCCGCTGCTAAAAAGATTTAGAGCAACAACAGGTATTGCAGCACTAAAGAAAATTTCCCAAAAGGGGGGGGGAACGGTACAGAGATTATAAAAGGGGCAAAGGCAAAGCACTATTGCTCCAAAAGGGGAAGAGTTAAGTAACCCCCGAAAGCTCTGGAAACAACTAAAAATTGGGGTATAGCCATAAACCCGTAGATAGGTCTAACATAGTACCACTATCGATAATGAGGGATGCCCCGAAACATCTAAGGTGGCAAATTTCTTTAATTCCTATAACACTGGGCTTACATAGTAAGAAAAAATACCGCTGCATCAAATCCCTTTAAACAGACTCGATAAGTTTCAAACATTTCTGTACCCCTAAAAAGGGGGAACCCCAAACGTTGTCAGCTGTAAGTTATCTCAACTTATTTAAAAGAATAAGCAGGTTAAAACCCCAAATAAGAGAAAGGCCCCGATTAAAATCCCGTCTAATTCAAAAGTGGTGCTAACGTCAATCCCCCTTGCTCACATAATAAATCTATCAATCACCCCTAAACCGACCGGAGGGGTTCAAGGGGCCAGAGACTCCCCATCTCAAGAAAAATAATAGGTTGATGTAACAACTTCTTTTCTTCTTCTTTTTAATGACCAGAGTTTGGTAAGAGGGGAAGGGAAAAAGGGTGGGGAAGGATGGAAATATTGGAAGAGGGTTGGAGAGGGGGGAGAGGTAGGATAAAAAAGGTAAGTGGCCCAACCACTTTGGTGTAATTAAAAAGTGTATTTGAATTGATAAGATTATTTTTTAAGAGGTATAATACTACCCATCAGAGTCACATAAATATAATAGGTATATAAGTACATGACTCTAAATTTTGGTTGTAGTTATACAAGTTGCAATTGCTTTTTTTTTTTTTTTTTTTTTTTTTTTTTTTTTTTTTTTTTTTTTTTTTTCGCGATTGCACAACGGATATTTATACGACAGGAAAGGCAATATTTTCTGGCCAGTTTATGAGCTCGTGACAATAGCTTCTTAATGGTGGTGTCCAACAATAGTCAATAGCATAATTTTACATTAGAAAGTTATTTAAGATGTCTCCCTAATTGGGGGCGATGATTTTTTCAGTATACATAGAAGGGTTCTGGTAGTATCCAATCTTCTTCGTCAGGTAAGTTGCTCAAAATCATGGGTCGAGGGTAATCATCTTTATGAATAATATCTAAAATTCTGGAAAGGGCGGTGTATTCTCAAGTAGTTAAGTACCTTAATGACAACAGCATTCTCCATAGCTATCACTCGGGCTTTAGAAGATCCTTCTCAACCGACACCTCCCTTATTAATCTGATGGATTACCTGAGAACTGAAATGTCAAAGGGGAACCTCATAGGTATGGTAACCTTAGACCTGCAAAAGGCCTTCGATACTGTCAACCACAATATATTATGTAAGAAACTTCAAGCTATCGGTATAGGTTCTGTAGACTGGTTTAAGTCCTACCTTAGCAACAGGAGACAAATAGTCAAAATCAACAAAACAGAACCCAGAACCCCTGCCGATAACATGTGGAGTTTCCCCAAGGTAGTATTCTGGGTCCCTTATTATTCTTATGTTATGTCAATGATATGCCTATCAGTGTCAAGTGCAAACTCTACTGTATGCAGATGACAGTGCTCTGTTAGTGACAGGTAAAGACCCACAGATATTGCTAATGTTTTTAACACTGGAAATGGAGTCCTGCAGCAAATGGTTAGTAGACAACAAACTTCATTACACCTAGGAAAATGAAAGCCATTCTCTTTGGCACGAAACAAAAACTGAGAAGGGTAAATAATTTTAATGTTCAGTGTAAGGGGAGCCCATCCACTTTGGTTTTCATCAGTAAAATATCTGGGAATCCCCTTTGACCCATGCATGTCAGGAAAAAATGATTAGGGAACAGTGAAGTAAAGAAAGCGAATGCCAGACTGAAGTTCCCGTATAGAAAAGCACAGTTTTCTACTACTGAGGCTCGCAGGACCCTGTATCTAGCCCTTATACAATGCACATGGATTACGCTTGCTCTCATGGTACTCTGCCTTGACAAAAAAACTGAAGATAGACGGTAAATCACCCGAAACAAAATCGTAAGATTCATCCTGGGGCTGGGACCAAGAGAACATGTAGGCCAGGATGAATTACAGCAGTTGGATATGCTGAATGTGAAGACAGAGTAAAAAAACTGAAGCTAAATCATGTTTATAAAATTGCTCAAAAAACCCAGTGTCCAGAATATCTTGCTGTCAATTTTGTAAAGGGTTTGGGAACCAAAGCAATCATAGTACTAGGGGGAGAGAGCACAACTTTGTAGTACCCAGTCATTGGCCAGGCATCAAACACCTTTTATTGTACAGCAATAAAGGAATGGAACAGACTGCCGCACATGTCAAAGCCGGGTCATAGCATAAACCCAGTTCAAGAAGAGTGCCAAAAGGTGTCTGATGAATGTAGCTACAGAAAGGGAGGGGAATGATTTTCTATTTTTTACCTAACATACGTGTAAATTTTACCTTATTCCTAGTAATGACCCTCGTATTGTAGAGTCTTAATGACCCTCGTGTAGTAGATAGTCTTTTTAGTATGATAATAAGATGTTATCTTCATTGTAGAATAATAAGAAAATAGTATAACCTTTATATTATAATAAGGTAAAAGGACCCCAGTGGAAATAAGTCACTCTGTCTGACTTTTTTGGGTTATCCCAGGTTCTCTACACATATGCTGCTATGTATGATAATGCTATGTAACTGTATTTGTGTATACCTGAATAAACTTACTTACTTACTTACTTACTTACTTACACAATAGGAATTGGTTATTCAGAGGCATCACCTTTTAGGAACTTGGGCGAGATGTTATCGGGACCTGTGGAAAATTGCATTTATCTGAATGTAACTAATCATGTACATAACAGTAAATGATAACAAAGATAATTATTATTTATCAATGTTACATAGACAAGTAGGAATTTGGGACATCTAGGTCGCAAAAATGTCCCCCTTCGATACCTACCACTGTCATAACCACAAGTTGCTCTGGACCTATTAATTAAATGAAATATACATACACCAGTAATACTGGTAAATATATAAATTTGTGGACTGTATTTTAAAAAAATAATAAATGGTTATAATATATACACAATTACATAACAGATGGAAAATATATCTTAATATCACTCACCAATTTGACTGGATATTAAGTTGTATCATACTCAGAAAAACCTCACTAACTAAATTTATGAAAACACTGGCCAGAATTCTACACAAATCTAGAGAGCTTATCTGAGGTTCATGGAGCTGTCTTGTCCAGTCGTCTGATATCTCAAGTTATGCAGGAATGCACATCCAACAATTTTGCCTCCTATTTGAGAGGTGCCAATCCAATTTTAACCTCTAGAGCACGAAAAATTCTTCCCATTATATTAACGTTGTATCCAATTCAAAACCAAGATGGCGAGTGTCCTGTCTGCACAGGCGCAGGTCCAGTTTCCCATTTTCCATAATATAATTCTTTTAAATACAGTATGGCCATCTATTTACATATAACTACTGTATTTCTGGAAAATATATACAGTATTTTCTACACTGCGGCCGGGCGGAGTTCGTTGCTAAACGACTCAAATTGCTCATGTGGTAATGGTGGAGGACCTGGATACATATAGGATCTGGCATCCACACGGCGACATATTACACAAGATTTAATCACCCTTTTTACACTTTGCCGTCCTTGTGGAATCCAGAAAGTTTCCCTAATACAATTTAAGGTATCTTGTACCCCACCATGCATTACATTTTTATGGGCATTTAGAACAATTAAATTTGTTAGATGATGAGTGTTGGGCAGTAAGATAGGGTGTTTAGCATAATCATCCAATTCAGCATTTTGTAACCTATCTCTGCACCTAATTACATTGTTCTCTAAATACAGCCCCAATTTCTCTATTATTGAACCTTTCACAATTTTACTTTCCATCATCAATTTAATCTCATTTCCATAGATTTCCTCCTGTACCCTTTTATCCAATATTCAAGAGGATGTGAAAAACTTATAGGGTATATTCTCTTGTTTAGAAATTTTAAAAACCAGCTTAGTTTACATTGGGTTAGTTTGGGTAAAGAAGAATACTATTTATATCAATGGCTAAGGAAGGACAAACTATTGGAGCGGTTGTCACAGTAATTTCAACAGGAGAATATACGCCTTTTTTTACGGCCAATTAGCTTTATTTACAACCAGCTCAGTCCTTTAAACCATGATACAGCATTTACAAATTAGCATAAGATAAACCTTGACACAAGAAATCAGCTGGATTCTCCTCACCAGGTATATGATTAAATGTTAACATATGCTGACCAAAACTATTATATTCTCTTGCATCTGATTAATTTCAGCGACTCTGTTTTGTACATACCAATTTTACTGTTTCCATTGCGAATCCATTGTAGGATACCCTTATCAGACCAAATTACAGTGTTGCTAATATTTACCTCCTGCAACTTATTTCTTATATAATTAGCTAATTTTGACACCTACATCAATGGCTGTTAATTCCAACTGAGGCAGGTATGTGATTTAATTGGAGACACTTTAGCCTTAGACATAACAAGAGAAATAACACTATTACTTGAAGGTAAGCAAAATGCTCCATATGCCAATTTGAAGATCACAAAAAATGTGGAGTACATTTTTCCATTTGGATTGGCCACCTGGCATGAGAAAATCCAACATTGGGAAATTTTTTATAATCACCAATTAATTCTCCCACCTGTTAAAGAATTCCTCAGGTAGAATTTCATCCCAAGCACATTTTAAGTTTCCATGCTTTCTGAATTAATAATTCCCCTCTTATAGTAAGGGGTGACACTAAACCTAGTGGATCAAAACATTTGAAAACTTCAGCAAGCAAAACTCTCTTAGTTAATTTATTGGGCACACTGTAATTTTAGGTTTTAACATTAACAAATCTCTCTCAGTATCCCAATTTAAACCCAGTACATTACTACATTTTGGCATTTCATCTCCAGGGTAATCTTTACTTATTTTGGTCCTTCAATTTGGACGAATTATCTTTCCATTCCTCAGAGGCAATTTGCACTTTGCATTAATTTATTAGCCTCTCCATAAGTCATTAACAGTTTTCCCCTTCAGTTGACGTCACAACCCAGGAAATTGTCCACATAAAATTGTTTGCTCATTACTTTACTCAATGGACTTCCCGTACATTTAAGGTGTGCATTTATCGTCGCTTGAAGTAGGAACAGACTGGATGTAGCACCAAATAATATGCTCCTAAAGTGAAAGGTTTTCAGAGGGCTAAGTGGGTCAATAGGATTCTCAGGCCATAAGAAGTGGGTACAATCCCGGTCAGCCTTTGGGAAACCACTCTTAGGAAAGCTTTACTTATGTCAGCCGTAAAGGCATAATTTTTCATCCTGAAATTTAATAAGATATCTCCTAATTTTTCCGTCAACAACGGACCTGTTATCAAACAGTCATTTAAATTAGGTACATTTTTGTTACTCCTGGCACTACAATTAAACACAATTTCCCGAGGAGTGGTCTTAGAATCCTTCTTCACTCCGTGATGTGGCAAATAGTGACCATAAATTTTTGGCTTGCTCAGGAGGTACCTCTTCTATAAATTTATTAATTAACTGCTCAGCAATTATATCATTATAGGCAGTTAACAATTCTGGTGTCTTACTCAGTTCGCGGAGCTGAGCTTTTAATGCCCCTATGCCATTCTGTAATTAGTGGGCAATTCTGGATGGTTCAGTCTCCACGGAAGTTGTTCCCAGTATTGTCCAGATTCAAATTTTACATCTCTCAGGGATTGATCCTGAGTAAAAGATCATCTGGATTTCTTCATTTACATTTATTCCAATGCTGTCTAATTCCCACAATTATGCACTGGCTCAACCATCCTCTATGGGAGGGAAATTTTACTGGGGCCCCGACTTCATGGGGTAGACACACAGTTATGGTATTTGTAGTTTCCTCTAGTCATGAATTATTATTACGAGGAATCCTTTCCCTACATTACATGGCCTCCTGCAGTCTTCAAAAGGGTGACACCACATTTCTTTACCATACCCTTTACAAAGGAGGCATTAAAAGTCACTACCTATCGAAATATTTATTGGGCCTACAGAATCATCACTTACCCCAGAAGGTGCTAAATTTACATTACATGAAAGTCTTTCTGTAGCTTTACTAAGCCCTACTGTAGATATTTTCTCTGGAAGTCTATCTACAATTACTGCATTAACACGTTTTTTCTCATTGCCCAACCTGACAGTTACATAAACAGTGTCATACAATTGAGCCCTTTTATCCGAGAGAAAACCAGATAATTTTAAAGTTGTGGGATCTCCCATCTGTACTTTCATACCATCAAGACATTTACGTTTAATGAAAGTACGTTGGGATCCTTGGTCTAATAATGCAGTTACATTTTTTTATTTATGCCTATCATCAATTTTTACCTGTAACACAGGTAAGGCTATGTTATGCAGGTTTCTGCATGACATCGTAATGTACATATAGTGGAGAAATGTGCTATAATAGTATGAATATTATAGTTGTAAAGAATAATTTTATAATTGATAATGTGCATTTGGGGGTACTGTAAAGTACTCTAACTGTAATTATAAAGAAATTCTGTTAATGATTTATTTTCCAAGGATGTTTGGGTATGCGGAGTAAGCATGGTTTGGGGGGTCACGTGACGTTAGCATGGTGTGTAGAGGCTGGCGTCGGAGATGCTGTGTATTTAAGATAAGTTTGTAGTTGTACACTCATTTTGTTTATCCAACTCAAGCCATAGGCTCTCATATGGCTTACCTGTATGTTCACCCAGGCTCTGACATGGTCAGGGTGCTGTGGGATGAGTGATGAAGTAAGAAATGAGGTTTGTAGTGTAATGACGGCCTGACGCTGATGAAGCCTAGTGGTTATGGTGGCTGAACCTCCAGCCAGCTGTTGTGTGTACCCTCATTTGGGCGTTTAGGATTAAGGTTTTTCTGTTATGTTATGTTATGGTGATTAAATAGATATATTTTCCTAATTGGGATTTTTGCCTAACCCTCTGTTACCCAACCCCTTGAAGTACACATACCAGTTTAGCGCTTTCTGTTTCGACTGAGATAGCCCTGGGTGGCCGGTTTGGGCTTGAGAGGTGTGTAACTTTTAACTTTGACCTTAGACCAGGCTCAAGCCCCCAGCTATCCCACATTTTTGCATAACATAGGGGCCTGTATATGGGAGAATTATCAAATTTTATGTGGTAATTCAAGTTTGCAACCTTTAAAGTCAATAATCATTCTTTACTGGGTTGGTCAGAGGAAGCATTCACTATAACACTCACACTGAAATGATAATTTACCTTTGTTTGCAATATTGCTGGTTTTTAGGGTGTTATTATTAATTAATACCCTGTGAATAATTTACTTTTGTGTGCAACATTGCTAGTTTTTAGGGTGTTATTATTAATTAATGCCCTGTGAATAATTTACCTTTCTGTATAATATTGCTGGTTTTTAGGGTGTTATTATTAATTAATACCCTGTGAATAATTTACCTTTCTGTATAATATTGCTGGTTTTAGGGTGTTATTATTAATTAATACTCTATAAATCATTTACCTTTCTGTACCATATTGTTGATTTTTAGGGTGTTATTAATACTTGATATTTTGTGCATAATTTACCCTTGCAGGTACAATCTTGCTGATTTTTAGGGGTTATGCTCACCTAAATTTCTGGAAATAATTTACCTTTGCAAGTGCAGTAGCTCTTATTTTTTTTTCTGCCAGGGTTTTCTTTTTGTGTGCAATCCTGTTTAATTTGAGGGAGTCACATGACAACTCCTTGTGAATATACTACTTCAGTATATGTACTTTGCTGTGTGCTTTATTATTTTATATCAGTAAGTTCTGTGGCTGGTAGTAAGATTTGGTGCTATTATTTCCCAAAATGGCTGACACTGGTGAAAATTCTGAGGATGACATGCATTTGGAAGGTGACATTGAATTAAATCCCCATGATAGGGACTTGGATAAGAAAGTAGTAATTTTACAAATGGAGCTTAGGAGCTCAAGAAAGAGCTAAAGAGAGGCAGCTTGCTTCTCACCCAGACACATTCCTAGAGAAACACCCAGACCAGTTTTTTCTGTTATTTGAAAGTACGGCCAAATCCCAAGTTTGGCCGGAAAAGGAATGGGCGACATTAGCAAGAACCCAATTAGTTGGTAAAGGGTTACAGGCTATTAGTTCTTTAGAAGGATCTGCCTTTTCTGATTATCATAAGCTAAAAGAGGTAGTTTTACTGGCTTATCAAATGTTGCCGGAAAGGTACCGGCAGAAATTCAGAGGACTAAAGTTTCAGTCAGGGCAGTCTTTGGTGGAATATGGTAAGGAGATGATGTCACTTCTAAATAGGTGGTGTCGCTCAAAGGGGGTGGTAGGCAATTATGAAGGTGTAATTTCCTTAATTTTGTTAGAGGATCTTTTGGGAAATGTTCCTTCTGACCTTAAGGCATATCTTGAGGAGAAGGATCTTGATGATTTTAATAATGCTTTAGAGCTGGGTGACAGATTTTTAGCTAACCAAAAATTTGGTAGTAGTTACCACACCCCACATACTAATAATGGTAAGTTTTCTCCACCCACCAATAGGAATAAGAAATTTCAGAAGTTTAAGCCACCCATCTATCAGCCTAATAACCACAAGAGTTTTAATAACCCTAATTTACCAGTACCCACTCGAGGAGGTTTTAAGTCAGCTGTCACAGGTCCAGGACTACAAGGAAAAGGTGGGACGAGCCCAGTTCCCCAGAACCAAGGGATCCAACCTAGGTCAAAAGGGCAGGGGGCCTTTAAACCATATTACTGTACTTGTTGTCATAAACAGGGCCATCTGCAGCCATATTGCAAGAAGATGCGTAGAGATCAGGCGCTTGCTGGAGTTTCTCAGGTAGATACACCAGGTACCCACACGGTAGCTAATATTGAAGCACCACCTCTGGGTATATCAGGTAACTCAGCAGGTTTGGACCCTCGGATGAAGGTCTTTACAAGCAAGTCCACCGTGGCCTTACACCAAAATGAAGGTAGGGTAACAGGTGTTATGTCTTTGAGGGACACTGGTAGCATGTACACTTTGCTTCGTAGAGGCATACTGCCAGTGTCAGATGACACATACACTGGGTTGGACGTTTTGCTCAAAGGAATTACAGGATGCCCTGTCAAGACTCCAGTGCACACGTTATGGGTGGAGTCTGCATACCAGTGTGGTTACTTAGCTGTAGGTATCACAGAGGATATACCTTGTGCAGGGGTTGACCTACTCTTAGGCAATAATGTCATGGGTTGTCTTGAAAGTGAGGAACCTCTGGTTTGGAGGGACCCAGCCTCACAGAGTTGGGAGGAAAAAGCTAGGGCTACCTTGCCCGAGTTATTTCCGGTGTGTGCAGTAACCAGGAAAATGTCAAAAGATAAGAGGGCAGTCTCTCTGTGACTCATTAGATCCTGGGGATGATTTGGGTTTGGGAAATCTATTCCTCGAGCCTAGCCTGCAGTTGGCTCGGGGTTGTGATGAACCATCCCAGGCAAGACCCTGTTTGAGTGGGGGTCTTGGAGCTGGTATAGGGGGGGGCGACTCCTACTCGAGAGCAGCTGATCGAGGCCCAGGGGTGTGACGACACCCTAAAAGCTATTCGGTCATCTGCTGTTACCGAGGAAGAGGCCTCTCAACTAACTAAATGTTACTTTTTTGCAGACGGTATTTTAATGCGAAAGACCTTATCGGATGCGACATCTAATGATGGAGCACGGCAGGCACTCTACCAAGTGGTGGTGCCAGGAACCATTTAGGTATCAGGTTTTGTGTTTGGCCCACGATGTTCCCATGGGAGGACATTTAGGTGTTAAAAAGACTATTGGCAAGATTTCTAAACATTTTTACTGGCCCCAGGTATGGGAATCAGTGGGTAAGTATGTAGAATCATGCCCAGTTTGCCAAAGGGTAGGAAAACCTAATCAGGGAATTAAACCTGCCCCTCTTAACCCTATTACAGTCGCCGGAGAACCTTTTAGCAGGCTGGTGGTGGATTGTGTGGGGCCGCTACCCAGGACCAAGATGGGAAACCAGTACTTACTTACTATTATTTGTTCCTCTACCAGGTTTCCGGAGGCCATTCCACTACGTAAGATTACAACACGCGTGGTCTTGAGAGCACTGGTGAAATATTTTACGCAGGTCGGGATCCCTAAGGAAATTCAAACAGATCAGGGGTCAAATTTTACATCTAAACATTTTCGCACAGTTTTGGGGGAGTTTAATATTAAAATGACGACCTCCACTGCCTATCACCCAGAGAGTCAAGGGGTTGTGGAGCGGTTTCACCAGTCTCTCAAAAACTATGCTGCGGGCTTATTGTGCCAGTACCAGAAGGACTGGGATGAGGGTATCCCCCTCCTTTTATTTGCCATGCAGAACAGCACTCAGGATTCATTACGCTATAGTCCCTTCGAACTGATCTATGGTCACCAGGTACGGGGACCACTGATGATTTTGAAGGATTACTGGCTTGGTGAAGATTGTGAGGCTGCCCCCTCGGAGGATTTTCTTGCTTTCAGAGACCGTTTGGCTCACATGAAGCATCTGGCGGCTGCGAACCTGCACATCAGCCAAACCAAGATGAAGAAACAATTTGACCGCAAGACCGTGCCTCGTACCTTTGAAGTAGGAGAGGAGGTACTAGCATTGGAACCGGTGCCTGGTAATGCCTTAAAAGCAAAGTTCAGTGGGCCGTACAAGGTCGTGGAAAAGGTCACGGATCAAAATTACAGAATTCACACACCTGGGCGACGGAAGTCTGAACGGGCTGTACATATAAAGAGGCTGAAAAGGTACCACCAAAGAGGTGTGGCATGTGCAAATATAGTAGGTGACCCAGGGGTGGACACTGATGTACAGGGGGCCACAGATGTACACCTTAGTAACAGGGCATTGTTAAAAGATCCTTCACAATGTATGTTAGGTCTTAGTAAGGAAAGGGTTACTGAGATGGTTCAGCTTCTCTGGAATTTTGAGGATTTGTTTGGGGATAACCCTCGTGTAAGCAAGCTAAAGCCCCATGATATAGATGTAAGCGAAGCTGAACCAATTCGGCAGGTCCCTTACAGAATGAACCCACAAAAGAGAAAAAGTATGGAGGAGGTGAAATTTTTACTTGACAATGATTTAATAATACCAAGCGAGAGTGAGTGGGCATCCCCCTATCTGATGGTTCCCAAACCAGATGGCACCATGAGGATGTGCACTGACTACCGTAAGGTTAATTTAATAAGTAAGGCTGATTGTTTTCCTCTTCTAGAATGGATGATGTCATTGATGCCAGTGGGGGGAGCTAAATTATGTAAGTAAGTTAGACCTGTTGAAGGGTTATTACCAGATACCGTTAACCCCCACGTGCCAGTGACATCTCTGCTTTTGTAACGCCGGATGGGCTTTTTCAGTACAAAGTTCTCCCCTTTGGGCTTCGTAATGCACCCTCCTGTTTTCAACACAGAATGCAGGAGGTTATACGTGGCCTAAAGGGCGGGAGGTGTTATATTGATGACCTGGTTATTTTTAGCGACTGTTGGTCAGAGCATGTAAGGCAGCTTAGAGAGCTTTTCTCTAGGCTCGCTGGTGCTCAGCTCACAGTTAATTTGGCAAAGAGTGTTTTCGGGCAAGCCCAGGTAACTTTTCTAGGACATGTTATTGGCCAGGGGAAGGTGGCCCCAGTGAATGCCAAGGTGGAGGCTATAGACAATTATCCTGTACCAAAGACCCAGAAGGAGGTTATGTGTTTTGTGGGCATGGTAACATTTTAAAGAAAGTTCTGTCCAAATTTGTCAAAGGTGATCTTTCCACTTACTGACCTGACTAGCCCCAAGTGTACATTTGTGTGGGATATGAAGTGTCAGAGGGCATTTGAACATGTAAAAGCTTTGCTTACAAGTGCTCCTGTGCTGGCTAGTCCTAATTTCACATTGCCATTTTCTCTACAAGTAGATGCCAGTGATACTGGTGTTGGGGCTGTACTACTGCAAGAAGTAGAGGGACAATTGTTGCCAGTCAGCTACTTTTTGGCAAAAACTGAGAAACACAGCAGCACTATGCCACCATAGAAAGGAGGCTCTTGCTTTAGTGTTAGCAGTGCAACATTTTGGGTGTATATATCATCATCAGTTCACCCTATAACTGTGTATAGTGACCATAATCCTTACGTTTCCTTCACTTAATGGGAACCACAATCAGAGACTTACGAGGTGGGCCTTGTTTCTCAACCTCTTAATCTGGTGATTCATTATGTGAAGGGAGCGGAGAATGTGGTTGCTGATGCCTTGTCTCGTGTTTAAAGTGCACAATGTAGTGTATAGATCACTTATCTATTCTTATTTTGCAGTGATTTGCAGTAGACGAGTAGATGGAACCCTGGACCACCCAAAGGAGAAGGGCAGGTTGAGCTGGAGCTGGAGGTATCAGGATTCCCTAGTGTGTGTGTATTTAGGGGGGTAGTCACATCAAAGGCCATGCCTAGGTAAGGTATGCTACATTTTTTAGGTGTTGGCTGGAATGCCTCGCCTCTGTTTTGTGTTGGTATAGGGACTGTTGGACCTAACTTTTTAGTGAATGTGGGGCTGGCAGTGATGCCCTCCACTGTTTGGGTCATGACTTTTGATCCGAGGTGTTTTGGTTCTCCAGGACTCTTTTTCACTTTTTCCTTTTTGGATCACCGCTGGGGTGACTCCAGGGTCCTTGGAATGACATGTAGGTTGTGGCCTGGGAGGTCCACCTTTTGGGGGTCTTCAGTGATGACTCCAGGGTTTTACGGCCGCAGTCCCACCAACAAGATTTATGTGCCTATCCACCCGTTGTTTTTGGGGGCCTGATATTTTCCCCTCTCCTGTGCTCTCCTGAGTCTCACAGAGGTGCGTCATGGGGAACCAGTTTTGTTTACTAAAGATTGCTGTGAGATGGGAGTGATAATGTGATGTTGTTTTCTCCATAGAATTTAACATGTAACATATGTTTTTCTTTTCTTTGAACTCCTGGAAAATGTACTTACTGTTTAAATTTTTTTTTTTTTGGTGGCACCTACAGTTTGGTCTGCCTTGCAACATACTGAACTTTGTTGTTACTTCATAAAACGGCATTCCTCAGGGGCACTTTTGTACGAAGTTTACTTGCTTGTTTATAAGTTTGCTTGATGTAATTTAGGTAAAATGCATCAATGCCAGCGCCTGGCCAGCGCTGTGTTGTAATGGTGCCTTTTCCTAAAACAGCTGTCTAAGAGTGTGACTGTGAGCTCATTGGGCATAGAACTTGATCACTTTTATGTTCGACGAGTTTCATATGTCTGCAATCTAGTACCTCAGTTTGTAAATATGGCATATTTGTAGTACCAAAAGACCGTGATTGTATAGTGGTCATTCCCAGTTATCATTTTGCAGTTGCCTCAGACCTTAATGTGGGGCTTATTTTCTTTTTTTTTCTTTTTGCCTAGCGGTGTCTGTAGGGACCCGCTAGCAGAGTGAGACTATGGTCTGGGGGTGGGGGTGTTATGCAGGGTTCTGCATGACATCGTAATGTACTATAGTGGAGAAGTGTGCCATAATAGTATGAATATATATAGTTGTAAAGAATAATTTTATAATTGATAATCTGCATTTGGGGGTACTGTAAAGTACTCTAACTGTAATTATAAAGAAATTCTGTTAATGATTTATTTCCAAGGATGTTGGGTATGCGGAGTAAGCATGGTTTGGGGGGGTCACATGACTTTAGCATGGTGTGTAGAGGCTGGCGTCGGAGATGCTGTGTATTTAAGATAAGTTTGTAGTTGTGCACTCATTTTGGTTTATCAACTCAAGCCATAGGCTCTCATATGGCTTACCTGTATGTTCACCCAGGCTCTGACATGGTCAGGGTGCTGTGGGATGAGTGATGAAGTAAGAAATGAGGTTTGTAGTGTAATGACGGCCTGACGCTGACGAAGCTAGTGGTTATGGTGGCTGAACTCTCAGCCAGCTGTTGTGTGTACCCTCATTTGGGCGTTTAGGATTAAGGTTTTCTGTTATGTTATGTTATGGTGATTAAATAGATATATTTTCCTAATTGGGATTTTTGCCTAACCCTTGTTACCAAACCCTTGAAGTACACATACTAGTTTAGCGGTTTCTGTTTTGACTGGGATAGCCCTGGGTGGCCGGTTTGGGCTTGAGAGGTGTGTAACTTTTACCTTTGCCCTTAGACCAGGCTCAAGCCCCCAGCTATCCCACATTTTTGCATAACAGGCTACTTAAGTAAAACCATCATTATTAACATTAGCAGCAATTTTTACATTAGCTACTGTTGTGTCAGGATTGTCAACATTATCAATATTATCAACATTATCATATAGACCCTTACACATGACTATATGGTGTCTTCCTTTGTGACATTGATAACAGTTGTTTAATTTTGCATAGCAATCCTTTACATTGTGATTACCTAAACATCTGATACATCTGTCAAGTTCCTCCAATCTTTCAGCTTTATCATTCCATGAATTGTATGCATTTCATTCTTAGAAAAATGAGTACCCTTGCAGAAGAGACAATCTCTCCTTTCTTTGATTGGTTTCTTATTAACTGGGCTACTCTTAGGAGGGTACTTATTCTTCTTACCTTGTGGAGAATCATTATTTCTGATTCCTGCTACTTGATATGCACCTATGCAACTCTTTTTAGGAAATGAAATTTGATTATTAACAATGGGATAATTTTTCCCTTTGTGAAACTTGACAGATACCTCAGAGTTATTATGTGTTGCATCTTTAAAATGAGTTGGTTGGCTGGTCTGCAACTGAACAATTAATTCTTGTAGACCTAGTCTTATTTACTCCAGACCAAAATAACCCTTCTGATATTTATTCGAGAACCAATCAAGTGTTTTACAGCTTAATTTATTCTGTACCATGGCACTCAATAACCAATCTGAATCCTTCAGATTATATTTATTACTTAAAGTTTTGAGAGTGCTCTCAAGTTTAACTCTAAACTGTTGTAAACCTTTGTAAGTGTGATCTGGAGATTTTAAATTAACAATGATATTCACTAGATCCAACCTACTTTGTTCTATATTACCATAAGTGACCTTCAACAAGTCAACTGCTTCCTTGTAAGAGTCATCTACATTGGGAAAGGCTTGTATGAGTATGTGAGCATCTCCTCTTACCTGTCCTTTGAGGTAAAATAATTTAGTTACACAGGCTAGGTCACTCCTGTCACGCACAGCTGCTTTAAAAGCTGACCAAAATTCCTCCCAATTTTCACCAGGATTAAATACAGGTAAACATAGTTCTGGGAGTTTTGGCAAAGACATCTTATTTGTTGGAGCAGATTGATTAACTGCCTGGTTTACACATTTTAATTTATTCAAGGCCTGACTTTTACAAGAAAGAATCTTTTCCTCTAATTCATAATACTGATTAATCATAAGATCTACTTCACTCTCATCTACACAGTTTACTAACAAATCTCCTTCATATTTGTTGTAATATAATTTGTATGAATCATATCTATTCCCTAAAGCATCTAAATACAATTTTAAATCATCAGTATTCACAGTTTCTTGATTCATTAATTCCAAACATTTATTATATGCCTTGGTTACATGACCCTTTCTAGCTTGCAGTGATGCTTTTTTTGCTCTATATTCATATGTTGTCTTCTACTTAATTTCCTCAATTTCAGCCATGATGCAATGTATTAAATTCAACTTAATAACACTGATTATGTACTAATTATGTACTTTAAAAAGGTAAATAGTACAACTTACCTTCGAATAAATCCTAGCTTTGAGCTTAGCATTACATATAAAAGACTGTAATATAAATTTTAAATATACATTAATACAAACTTGGCTCATCAAATTATTATTACACAAATTAATAAATCCTTGCCAGAATTTGGCATAGCAAAATTAATATACACATTAATATAATTAGTTACACTTGGCTTATCAATTACACATACATTGATATAAATCTTGGCCAGAATTGTCTTATCAAATTAATATTGTAATAATTATAATCCACCACACATTAAGTAAAATTAATATTATACACATTAATATATTTAGCAATACCTGGCTTATCAATTACACATACACTGATACAAATCTTGGCCAGAATTGTCTATCAAATTAATATTATGCAAATTAATATAAACTTAGCCAGACTTGACATATCAAAATTAATGTTGTAATAATTATAATCCACTACACATTAAATAAATTTGTGAACTTAACATCCACCTCCTTCTGTTCATTTCACATATAATTATTAAGTAATTAACCAATTATGACTTCACTAATTACATCGTTCGAAAGGGCCAACGGGCAAATTAAATATGGAAATTGCATTTACCCGACGTAATAATTTGA
>NW_026469618.1:0-11577 GCF_026875155.1 Cherax quadricarinatus
ATAAAAAAACCAATACATTGTCTTAGGTCATATTTAGCACCTAGAGATCTGAGACTATTGTCTAATGTGATTCTAAATGCTTGCAAGTCTGAAAAACAATGTTTGGGTGGCTTCAAGCTTGATATTAAGACTGAATGTCTAACTTTGGCCTTGTCAGCATTAAAGTAATTGTCTGCTAAGACACGTAAGGTTATCTGATAATTGCATTAACCACCATTTAAGATAATTGAACTTAGCAATCTCATCTATGTCAGTTCGTGAATTTACTATGGATTGAAAACCACTAACGAATTCCTCATAATTATGACCTTGGAAAATAGGTAATGACAATGTAGGTAAGCTTGGTAATGGGACACTTGTTGTTGTTACAGGTGTAACAGGTGCTTGACCACTAGTTACAGTAGGTCTCTGTGACAGAGTTTTGCGGCAGATAGCCTGTACTCCTGTCCACCTTAATTGTTGATTACTAAAAGTATCTAAAACATTTTTAATTTCATCCTCAGATGGATCTGATTCGAGAAATTCCTTTTCATAATGTGTACAGTCTGAATTAATTATTTCCAGACGTTGTGTAAGTAATTCAAATTTGACCTCAAGATCATCAAAATCTATGTTTGTATCTTGAGTTAATCCTATACAGACTGAAATTAGATTTTCTAATTGTGTAATCTTAGTCTGTAAAGACTGAAAACTGAGTTTTCAAACAAGCCATTTTAATGGTATACTGAAAATTCTAGCACCACACTTAGAGTGTTTAAAAAACACTGTACTGCTACAAACAGCTGAGTTTTTGTTGTGCTTAAGTCAGCAATAATCAGTCAGACACTACTGACCCACTAAGCTTAACCTCAGGGTCAATGACCATGAAGGGTACACAGTACATGTGGCTGGTGTTTATGGCTTGAGTTTGCTGGGTCAGCCTGACCACGATGATTAAACATAAATAACGTTACACACTATAAATGACACTGTATAAACTGTAAATTAAACGTGTATATTTCTTACACATATAGAAATATATCACTGTTAATATATATGTGAAAGCTTACACTTTATACATAATTTCCTTTAATGTAACAGTTATATCTATATGAAACTTTAACACAATCTCGTCTCTTAATTTCTGTCTATAAACATTATAAACACTATGTGTATATACACTCAGACAAACTGATGGTCATCTGGCTTGTTGATGTGGTCAGCGTTTCTCGAGCTTTAGAGCAGTGGATGACGGGTGCCATCACCCGATTTCTTGTTGGGTGAGTCACCCAGCTCCCGTTTTCTTTGGGTGAACGCTGAGCGAGTGCCCATTTTCTTTTTGCTGCCCATTCTCTGTGATTGAGTCTGGAGGACTCATTTATACTGATTTATATTGTCTTTATTGTTCACAGTCTTATCACTAAAGAAGCTAATCACACTTCTCTGTAAGTGTTTGTCATGTTTTGTGAGACACTTTGTTCACACTAACGCATGGATCAGTGTTCTTTGTTGGTTATCCTGGCATCAGTGTGACTCCCAGTAGATAAATAAGATAAGATAAGATTTCGTTCGGATTTTTAACCCCGGAGGGTTAGCCACCCAGGATAACCCAAGAAAGTCAGTGCGTCATCGAGGACTGTCTAACTTATTTCCATTGGGGTCCTTAATCTTGTCCCCCAGGATGCGACCCACATCAGTCGACTAACACCCAGGTACCTATTTGCTGTTAGGTGAACAGGACAACAGGTGTAAGGAAACGTGTCGAAATGTTTCCACCCGCCGGGAATCGAACCCGGGCCCTCCGTGTGTGAAGCGGGAGCTTTAGCCACCAGGCCACCGGGCCTGACCTCACAGCCTCCTACACCACTGCAATGCCCCTAGAACATAAAGGAAAAGCTGACCTAGTACTTTTTGATTCCTTGCCAAACTTCCTCCATGAAGTAAAGCAGAATCCTTGATTCTTGTTGTCTTGAGCATAGACAACAATGCACACTATCTTTACCATGGTAATAAAGTGAGAGCAGGATTTTCCATAATTCTCCTGCTAAGGTAAGAGATGGACTGTCTCTTATTAAACTACACTTTGCAACACTGGACTCTTGCAAGGAGCTGCGGTCGGTTAACTATGTCACATACTGGTACTGCATCTGGGATCAATTACTTGCTGTAGCAGTAAACAAGATGCTTGCCCCTTCTGAGAGGGCTGGGCCCCTCATGGCTGAAAGGGGCTGAAAGGAGCTGAAGGGGGGCTGATAAACCCCTTCTGGAGAAAATTTCTCCACACCTGTGTTTAAACATTTGTTTGTGATAACTTTGAGCAGTCAGAACGCTGACAGACATTACTGAGAGTGGGTAGGTGGCCCTTTCCACCACTAAACGTGCCAACGTATACCTCTAGCTTGACCTGTACTGGTGCAGAATTAGTATATTGCCAGTGCACGAGTGAAGTGGTATTGATAGAGCAGGACGGTATTAATGAAACATTATTGCATTAGTAAGTGGAGTAGAGAATATTAGGTACAGTATATCCTACTTGAAAGGAGCAGGAGAAACTGTGTAAACTCGAATAAGGACCGATGAACTGGGTTATCCCACTATGACGCCATCATTCCGCCTGCAGTGCTGTGACTCGCCCAGCAACAGCTTAGCCTGCTCAGCACCCGAGTATTACTGCACGACTACAAGAAGAATACGCAGCTCTTCAAGTGTCGTGTTTAACTGAAAAGAGAAAACTGTGAAACCATGCAGTGATGATTTCATAATTCAAGAGATTTTCAATGTGTAAATATTTAGATAGAAAATTTATGAACAGTGGTTATGTGGCCTTTGAAACTTTTATATAATATTGGGAAAGTTCCTAAATAAAATTTTACTTTCAAACTGTATGTGCCTTGAATGACACAGATTATAGAACAGTTTTGTTTTGTTTGATTCTGCATGGAGATGAGTGTCAGAAATTGTCAAATTTTTGAGATGGAACAGAAGGTTACCCCGTTTTTATCACGGAATAATTTGAAACTTAAAACAAATCCCTTTAAAATAGTTTTTAAAGATCATTATTTGAGAAACTAATAGTCGGACATAAAATTTAAAATCATACTTCATTTAAAGACTAGGCCGCACCTGGTCTTGTTACGGGCAGCAGAAAATTAGCCTTATAATAATGATAGAGCTTTCATTTTTCTGCTGCGCATGTAGGTTACAGCCTTGGCAAAAGGCGCATAAGGACACGTAATACAGAGCCAGCTTTTATTTTAGACGTTACGCTTAGGAAACATGATTAAGGGCCTGTTCTACATTGAGTCTTTATGCCACTATTTTTGGTTTGTTGCCCCAATCACCAGGGATGAAGGTTTTACCATCTTACTCTTGATCACTAGCAGGGGTACCTACTCCCCTTTGTTCATCAGCATCAGTTTAAGGTATCTGAATTCCTGCTTTTGCTTTCCATTCATGTTGAGATGCATAAAGCTATAGGAGGGGCCAAAACTGATCAAGATTTTTATATATTATTCATTTTGGGATGTTTTTTGCTGAACTTAACTGTGTAAATCAGTTGCATATTCAATCTAGAGATGTATCGGATATGCGCATCCGTGGAACATCCGCACAATTTCTTACATCTTTCATCTGCGTCCCCATTTTACTGTAAACAATTTCTGCATATGCATCCGAATCCGCATCAACATCCGCACAATTTCTTATATCCGCATACGCGAAAATGTGACATCCTCAAAACACATCGCATCCGCGGATATCTAAATTTTCACATCCGACAAATCTCTAATTATTCACCAGAGATAAATTCCTGTCATATCAAGCTGATTTTTGCAAATTGTTGCCTGATACCGAGAATTATTTTGCTGTAACTGAAGCAGTTGCATATACATTTTTATACTCTTCAAATAACGCTAAACTCGTGTGAGTCATATTCAGCGCTCGATATTTGCATAAAAGTCATTAAACTACCTATGAACACGTTCTGTAAAATCACATAGAATATAATGTATAAAAAATTATATGACTGTGTTAATCTTTTATTATCTCATTCTTATCCCTGAGTCCGCCAAAGGATGTAGGTGACAGTTGGTCGGGGTACATAAGTGTCAACATTGTCTTCAGGAGACTTGAAATGTTCGTTTATTTAATGTTGGAGTTGAACTCCACATCTGTGATTGTTGCTGATATACCCAGTAAACTTGATAGTGGTGCGCATTTTTAGTTTAACTTTAATCTGAAGTTCATTATTAATTAGAATGGTACAATTCATGTACATGTTAACTGGTATTAACATTAACCAAAGTACCTTTTTTGACGAAGGCTCTAGTCTAAGCGAACATTACTTATGCAGTAGGTGTGGTGGTCACGGGTCGATGCCAAGGTCAGGGTGAATCAGGCAGAGGACCGGACGCAGGGGATGCTGGCATCTCGCCAGAGCATCCCGAGGAGATGAGTTTGTCCACACTACCACGTTTTCAAACTCGTCGGACTTCAACGAACTACAGTCTGTTCACGGTTGAGGTTCTATACACAGAGGTGCATCTCTCATATATATATATATATATATATATATATATATATATATAATAAAAAATATATATATATATATATATATATATATATATAATATATATATAAATATATATATATATATATATAATATATATATATATATATATATATAATATATATATATATATATATATATATATATATATTTATAAATATATAATATATATATATATATATATATATATCACTACGAAAGCAAAAGACTTGGCAGACGATGCACCATCCCCCCAATGAAAAGCAGGGGTGTCACTAGCACGTTAAGAGACCATACAATAAGTGTCAGGCGCCCGAGACTGTTCAACTGCCTCCCAGCATACATAAGGGGGATTACCAACAGACCCCTGGCAGTCTTCAAGCTGGCACTGGACAAGCGCCTAAAGTCGGTTCCTGACCAGCCGGGCTGTGGCTCGTACGTTGGTTTGCGTGCAGCCAGCAACAACAGCCTGGTTGATCAGGCTCTGATCCACCAGGAGGCCTGGTCACAGACCGGGCCGCGGGGGCGTTGACCCCCGGAACTCTCTCCAGGTAAACTCCAGGTAAACCTGTCATCCCTGCCTGGTCCTCCAACTTTTGCACTAATCTCCTATGTGGAACTGTGTCATATGCCTTCTTACAGTCCAAGAAAACAATCTACCCACTGCTCTCTCTCTTTTCTTACTGCTGTCACCCTGTCATATAATTCCAGTAGGTTTGTGACACAGATTTCCTCTCTGACACCGTGCTCACTGTTGCTGATAATCTCATTCCTGTTTAGGTGCTCCACCACTCTCCTCTTGATAATCTTCTCCATAACATTGCATAATATACATGTCAGTAACACTGGTCTGTAGTTTAATGCTTTGTGTCTATTTCCCTTTTTTAAAACTTGGGACTACATTTGCTGTCTTCTATACCTCAGGCAGTTGCCCTGTTTCTCTATAAGTTTATTCTCTATAAGGATTACAATGTGGGGTTTGCAGATTTTGGATATTGTGTGGTTTACATGTTTTAAAATACTAATTACAGAGGGGGCCACTAGGACACCTAGCATGGCTAGGCATTTCGGGCAGACTTAGATTAATTCTTAACTTTAAATTATTTCAGATTATGGTATTAAGGCTAAGTGACTATATTATAGTTTGTGAGTTTAGCAATGTGAATGCTTTTGTTTTGGCACAATACATAGTGTCTATATTGGAGTATCATAGGCAAGCTATGATTAGTTAGGATTCATTATTTTAAGATTAAGATTCATATTTCTGCGTTTATAGTCGATTAATGAGTGAGTGTAAGTGTATCAGGGAGATAAGATGTTTTCTAACTGTAGTTTTGAAAGTGATGAATGTGTCTGCAGTTCTAGAGTTTTCAGGTAGGGTGTTCCAGATTTTAGGTCCTTTGAAAAACATTGAATTTTTGTAAAGGTTTAGTTGGACACGGGGAATGTCATAGAGATGTTTGTGTCTGGTGTTTATGCCTGTGAGTCCTGTCACAACTATCAAGAAAGCATTTTAGATCAAGGTTAATATTGGAATTTAAGGTCCTGTAATGTAGATTGCACAGTAGTAAGTGTGGATGTTCTGAACAGGGAGTAAGTTTAGATCTGTGATGAGTGGGGGGTGTGTTGCCAGGGATGGAATTTAGCGATTATTCTTACTGTGCTTTTTGTTGGGTTATTTTTGGGGCTTTAGATGTGTTGCTGCAGTTGATCCCCAAGCATAAATAGCATAGGTGAGGTTTTGGATAAATGAGTGAATGGTATAGTGTGAGAAGGGCATTTTTGAAGCATGTAATTTTTGTATCTTGGAGAGGATCCCAACCGTTTTGGATACTTTTTTGTATGTGTTGGATATGGGTGCTGAAATTTCGGTTGTTGTCGGGGTATAGACTAGGAATTTGCCCTCATTATGTCTGACAATTAGAGTGTTTTCGATCTTAATGTTAAGTTGTGCAACATCTGCTCTGCTACCAAACATAAATGTAGTAGGTTTTGTCAGTGTTAAAATGTAAGTTTATTGGCTGTCATCCAAGTCAGAATTTTGAGCAGCTAGATATGTTGAAGATTTTTTGTTAGTGGTACACATAGTGCCTCTGCTCTGTCTCTCAGAAAAAAAATGGAGAGATGTTATCCGGCCCTTTTTGTGTGTGTGTGTGTGCGTGTGTGTGTGTGTGTGTGTGTGTGTGTGTGTGTGTGTTGTACTCACCTATTTGTACTCACCTATTTGTGGTTGCAGGGTCGAGTCCTAGCTCTGGCCCCGCCTCTTCACGGTTGCTACTGGGCCCCTCTCTCTCCCGCTCCATGAGCTTTATCAAACCTCGTCTTAAAACTGTGTATGGTTCCTGCCTCCACTACGTCATTTTCTAGGCTATTCCACTGCCTTACAACTCTATGACTGAAGAAATACTTCCTACTATCTCTCTGACTCATTTGTGTCTTCAACTTCCAATTGTGGCCTCTTGTTTCTGTGTCCCCTCCCTGGAAACATCCTGTCCTTGTCCCCTTGTTATTCCACGCAGTATTTTATATGTCGTTATCATGTCTCCCCTGACCCCCCTGTCCTCCAGTGTCGTCAGGCCGATTTCCCTTAATCTTTCTTCATAGGACATTCCCCTTAGCTCGGAACTAACCTTGTTGCAAACCTTTGTACTTTCTCTAGTTTCTTGACGTGCTTTATCAGTGCGGGTTCCAAACAGGTGCTGCATACTCCAGTATGGGCCTGACATACACGGTGTACAGTGTCTTGAATGATTCCTTACTAAGGTATCGGAATGCTGTTCTCAGGTTGCCAGGCGCCCATATGCTGCAGCAGTTATCTGATTGATGTGTGCTTCCGGAGACATTGCTCGGTGTTATACTCACCCCAAGATCTTTCTCCTTGAGTGAGGTTTGCAGTTTTTGGGCCCACCTAGCCTATACTCTTGTCTGTGGTCTTCTGTGCCCTTCCCTATCTTCATGACTTTGCATTTGGCGGGTTTAAAATTCGAGAAGCATTTGCTGGACCAGGTGTCCATTTCTGTCCAGGTCTCTTTGAAGTCCTGCCTGGTCCTCATCAGATTTAATTCTCCTCATTAAACTTCACATCATCTGCAAACGGGGACACTTCTGAGTCTAACCCTTCCTTCATGTCGTTCACATATACCAAAAATAGCATGGTCCTAGGACCGACCCCTGTGGGACCCCGCTCGTCACAGGTGCCCACTGTGATACATCATTACGTACCATGACTCGTTGTTGCCCCTGTCAGGTATTCTCTGATCCATTGCAGTGCCCTTCCTGTTATATGCGCCTGATGCTCTAGCTTCTGCACTAACTCTTGTGAGGAACTGTGTCAAAGGCCTTCTTGCAGTCCAAGAAAAATGCAATCAACCCACCCCTCTCTCTCTTGTCTTACTTCTGTTATTTTATCATAAAAACTCCAGAAGGTTGTGACACAGGATTTGCCTTCCGTGAATCTGTGCTGGTTGGCATTTATACTCCTGTTCCGTTCCAGGTGCTCCAACCCCTCTCCTCCTGATAATCTTCTCCATAAATTTTGCATACTATACACGTCAATGACACAGGTCTATAGTTTAGTGCTCTTTTCTGTTCCTTTTTTGAAAATGGGGAAAATACATTTGCCGTCTTCCATAACTCAGGTAGTTGCCCAGTTTCCAGGGATGTGTTTTAAGATTGTGGTAAGTGGTACGCACAACATATCTGCTCCCTCTCTAAGGACCCCCGGAGAGATGTTGTCCGGTTCCCATTGCCTTTGAGGTATCGGGTGTCCCTTAGCAGTTTCTTCACCTCCTCCTCATCTGTATGTATGTCGTCCAACACTTGTTGGTGTATTCCTTGTTGGTGTTCCCCATCTGGTCTGTCCCCCCAGAGTCTTTCCTGTCTCTACTGTAAATACTTCCTTAAATCTTGTGTTGAGCTCCTCACATACCTCTTGATCGTTTCTTGTGAGTTCTCCACCTTCTTTTCCTCAGCCTTATCACCTGGTCCTTGACTGTTGTCTTCCTCCTAATGTGGCTATACAGCAGTTTCGGGTCAGATTTGACTTTCGATGCTATGTCGTTTTCATACTGTCGCTGGGCTTCCCTCCTTATCTGCGCATACCGTTTCTGGCTCTTCTACTAATCTCCTTGTTTTCCTGGGCCCTATGCCTCCTGTACCTTTTCCATTCTCTGTTGCACTTAGTTTTTGCCTCCCTACACCTTCGGGTAAACCAAGGACTCGTTTTGGTCTTCCTATTATTTCTGTTTTCCCTTGGGAACAAAACTTTCCTCTGCCTCCTTGCACTTTGTTGCCACATATTCCATCATCTCGTTTACTGATTTTCCTACCATTTCTCTGTCCCACTGAACCTCCTGCAGGAAGTTTCTCATACCTGTGTAGTCCCCCCCTTTTATAGTTTGGCCTGTCCCCTTCAGTTCCTGTTACCTTCTCCACTTGTAACTCATACTATATAGTCAAAACTCAGACCACATGATCGCTAGCTCCAAGGGGCCTCTCGTAAGTGATGTCCTCAATGTCTGAACTGCTCAGGGTGAACACAAGATCCAGTCTTGCTGGCTCATCCTCCCCTCTCTCTCTGGTTGTGTCCCTGACATGTTGATGCATGAGGTTTTCAAGTACCACATCCATCATCTTGGCTCTCCATGTTTCGGGACCCCCATGTGGCTCTAGGTTTTCCCAGTCGATCTCCCTGTGGTTGAAATCACCCATTACCAGTAACTTTGCTCTGCTCGAGTGAGCTCTTCTTGCCACCTCAGCCAGTGTGTCCACCATCACCCTGTTGTTTTCTTCGTACTCCTCTCTTGGCCTCCTGCAGTTCTGTGGTGGGTGTGTGGTGGGTGTGGGTCTGTGTGTGTGTGTGTGTGTGCTCACCTATTTGTGCTCACCTATTTGTGGTTGCAGGGGTCGAGTCCTAGCTCCTGGCCCCGCCTCTTCACCGGTTGCTACTAGACCCTCTCTCTCCCCGCTCCATGGGCTTTATCAAACCTCGTCTTAAAACTGTGTATGGTTCCTGCCTCCACTACGTCATTTTCTAGGCTATTCCACTGCCTTACAACTCTCTGACTGAAGAAATACTTCCTACTATCTCTCTGACTCATTTGTGTCTTCAACTTCCAATTGTGGCCTCTTGTTTCTGTGTCCCCTCCCTGGAACATCCTGTCCTTGTCCACCTTGTCTATTCCACGCAGTATTTTATATGTCTTTTATCATTCCCCCCTGACCCTCCTGTCCTCCAGTGTCGTCAGGCCGTTTTCCCCTTAATCTTTTTTCATAGGACTTTCCCTTAGCTCTGGAACTAACCTTGTTGCAAACCTTTGTACTTTCTCTAGTTTTCTTGACGTGCTTTATCAAGTGGGGGTTCCAAACAGGTGCTGCATACTCCAGTTTTGGGCCTGAATACACGGTGTACAGTGTCTTGAATGATTCCTTACTAAGGTGTCGGAATGCTGTTCTCAGGTTTGCCAGGCGCCCATATGCTGCAGCAGTTATCTGATTGATGTGTGCTTCCGGGGACATGCTCGGTGTCATACTACCCCAAGATCTTTCTCCTTGAGTGAGGTTTGCAGTCTTGGGCCCCCTAGCCTATACTCTGTCTGTGTCTTCTGTGCCCTTTCCCCCATCTTCATGACTTTGCATTTGGCAGGGTTAAATTCGAGAAGCCATTTGCTGGGCCAGGTGTCCAGTCTGTCAGGTCTCTTTGAAGTCCTGCCTGGTCCTCATCAGATTTAATTCTCCTCATTAACTTCACATCATCGCAAACAGGACACTTCTGAGTCTAAAACCCTTCCGTCATGTCGTTCACATATACCAAAAATAGCACTGGCCTAGGACCGACCCCCGTGGGACCCGCTCGTCACAGGTGCCACTGTGATAAAATCATTACGTACCATTGACTCGTTGTTGCCTCCCTGTCAGGTATTCTCTGAAACCATTGCAGTGCCCTTCCTGTTTATGCGCCTGATGCTCTAGCTTCTGCACTAATCTCTTGTGAGGAACTGTGTCAAAGGCCTTCTTGCAGTCCAAGAAGATGCAATCAACCCACCCCTCTCTCTCTTGTCTTACTTCTGTTATTTTATCATAAAACTCCAGAGGTTTGTGACACAGGATTTGCCTTCCGTGAATCCGTTTCTGGTTGCATTTATACTCCTGTTCGTCAGGTGCTCCACCACTCTCCTGATAATCTTCTCCATAATTTTGCATACTATACATTCAAGACAGGTCTAGTTTAGTGCCCCTTTTTGTCTCCTTTTTTGAAAAATGGGACTACATTGCTGTCTCCCATACCTCAGTAGTTGCCCGTTTCCAGGATGTTTGGAAGATTGGTGGTAAGTGGTACGCACAAAATATCTGCTCCCTCTCTAAGGACCCATGGAGAGATGTTGTCCGGTCCCATTGCCTTTGAGGTATCGATGTCCCTTAGCAGTTCTTCACCTCCCCCTCATCTGTATGTAAAGTCGTCCAACACTTGTTGGTGTATTCCTTTTGGTGTCCCCTCTGGTCTGTCCCCCCCCCCAGAGTCCTTCCTGTCCCCTACTGTAAATACTTCCTTAAATCTCGTGTTGAGCTCCTCACATACCTCTTGATCGTTTCTTGTGAGTTCCCCACCTTCTTCCTCAGCCTTATCACCTGGTCCTTGACTGTTGTCTTCTTCCTAATGTGGCTATACAGCAGTTTCGGGTCAGATTTGACTTTCGATGCTATGTTTGTTTTCATACTGTCTCTGGCCTCCCTCCTTATCTGCGCATACTCGTTTTGGCTCTTCTACTAATCTCCTTGTTTTCCTGGGTCCTATGCCTCCTGTACCTTTCCATTCTCTGTTGCACTTAGCTTTTGCCTCCCACACCTTCGGGTAAACCAAGGGGCCTCTTGGGCTTCCTATTATTTTTTTTCCCCTTTGGGGAAAAAAACTTTCCTCTGCCTCCTTGACTTTGTTCCCCAATTCCATCTCCGTTTACTGATTTTCCTACCATTTCTTTTGTCCCACTGAACCTCCTTTCAGGAAGTTTCTCAACCCGGTATCCCCCCTTTTATAGTTTTTGGCCTGTTTTTCC
>NW_026469619.1:0-11274 GCF_026875155.1 Cherax quadricarinatus
AAAAGGGGTGCTTAAAGTTGTTAGGTGCTTGAAGATGTAGGTGCTTGAAGTATGTATGTCTTAATATATAGGGTATTAAAGTAAGTAGGTTCTTGAAGTAGTAGGTGCTTGAAGTATGTGGGCTTGAAGTAGGTGTTTAAAAGTATTAGGTTTGAAGAAAAGTAGGTGCTTAAAAGTATGTAGGTCTTAAGTTTAAAAGGGCTTGAGTGGGTTTTGCTTAAAAAGTAGTAGGTGTTGAAGAAAGTAGGTGTTGAAGTAGAGGGCTTGAAAATAGTGCTTGAATAGGGGGCTTGAAGTATGAAGGGGTTAAATTGTAGGTCCCTTTAAATGTAGGGTTAAAGTAATAGGTGTTTGAAGTATGTTAGGGGAGACGGAGGTCAAAATGTGGGGGGGGGGAAAGTTGTGGGCTAAATATATAGCTGCTTGAAGTATGTAGGTGTTTTAAAGTATGTAGGGCGCTTGAAGTAGTAGGTGTTAAAAGTATATAGCGCTTGAAGTATGGGGTGCTTGAAGTATGTGGGGCCTGAATATGTAGGTGCTTGAATTTAAGTAGGTGCTAAAGTATGTAGGTGTTTGAATATATAGCTGCTTGAAGTATGTAGGGCTTGAAGTAGGGGGCTTAAAGAAATTTGGGCACTTGAAGTATGGGGGTTTTTTAAAGTAGGTGTTTGAAGTATGTAGATGTTGATGTAGGTTGTTGTATCATGTGGGAGTTCATACGGGATTGGTAAGAAATACTCACGTAGGCTTTTTTTTTCTTTAAAATTTGCTGTTATGTGGAGAAGCCCTTGCAGCCGTCCCTTTCTCCTTGGTTACCCGAAATATGACTACCGGGCTGCCCATTTACCCAGTGGGGTCTTTTGAAATAGTGTCGTTCAGCACAATATGAAAGCCCGGACCAGGCAGAGACGGTTGGTCGTTGAGTAAACGGAGGGTTTTATGGTAACTGGTTACTACACTGAGACGGAAATGGTTCTATACTGAAAGCCGGCGACGCTAAGATGTTTCCCGACATACCACTAATACAAACTAGAGGGGCGGGTATAGGCTTGGGCTGATTCTTACAATGTCAAAGTACAAACTTAAAAACATTATAGATCATAAGTAGAACATTGAATGAAGCTTCGTAACTGAAACGTAATGAATAAAAGGTTTTAAACTATAGTAAATTAAAACTCAACAAAAAACAACGAAACCAACTTTGGGAATTCAGTGAAAAAAAAAAATGTTGATCGTTTTGATCTGTATTTGTGATCAACGGTTTTGAGAAGGAATATATCAAAGAAAGAGTGTTTAACAGAAAGGCAATTCGGTGCCCCAAAATTTAAATGTTAATTTCCCCCAAAATGGGGGAGAGAAAAAAACAAAAAAAAAAATTTCTTAAATACTGATAAGTTGATACTTTAATTATTCTCATACGGTTATTTAAATTTTAAACCCCAACTTGCTAGGGAAAAGAGGGGCAAATGCAGAATGGGTGTCTTTCTGGGGGATCAAACTCGTAGTTTGGCTAACTCATGTTTTGGGGCAAATTAAATGGAAATTTTACAAAATGATATTGAGGATTTTCAATACCGTCGTGTGTAGGGAATAACGACATTAGGTTGATCGTCTGACGAGTATCAAGGAAGAGGTACAGGTCGGGGGATTGTCGAGTTGTCCCCATTACCCTGGGTTGGAAGTCATTTCTCAAACTAACTTTTTATGTCCAAATGCGATTTTTTTTAACTGACCAGACTAATCTCCAAACCCTTTATACTTATTACAGTGATATGTTAAATACTCGAAAAGGCCCAAACAAATTTTTGACAAGCTTTGGAAATTGCAACGTTTTTTTTTAAATTTTAATCAGCATAACTCTGAACCTACTTTGATTTTGGATGGTTTTTACTGAGTATTTGCGACTTTTGAAAAATTCAGCTGTTTTTTTAAAGAATGTTTCAGGATTCTTCTAAAAACACTTTGGCTAAGCTGGTAGAGTTGCTATAAATCCCGGGTTGTAATTTGGTTTTGGTTTAAAATTACAAAATCAAAAGGCCCCAAACGTTTATCTCACCATACAATGCATAATGTGGGTGTCACCTATAGAAACATTGAAAGCAGAATTTATACACACTGAATCGGGAAAAACTTCATCCAAGTTTCACTTTTGGGATTGATAGGGGTCTCAGACTCAAGTACTTTCTTTTGGTTTTCCCGCTAACCCCCTTGTGGCGGGGATGGGGGAAAAAACAATGGTGGATTTAGAGATCTTTAAAAAGGTACAAAAAATTTTCAAGAATTTCATTACAGAATTCCCCTCCATTATTTTCTGGGATTAGGAGTGGTTGCCTGCAGATAAGCGTTTTTTTAAAACGTTTTGGATTGTTGGGCGTTTTGTCTGAAGGGAAAACTCGCAATATTGGTGAAATGGTTACATAACACACAGATTTTTTTTCCCTTTGGGGGGAAAACTTTGGGAAAAAATTAGTTAAAAAATTAGCGCAACTTTTTCCCCAAGGGTTTTTCGCTATTTTGTTGGATACACTTGGATTGGATTAGGACCATTAGCATTGCCTTTTTTGAAACAGCACACATTTCTTAAAAATTTCAAATACAGTTGCCTTTCGAGGAAAAAAGTATTTCAATCTGGCTTGTTTTACTAACGATCCATCCCAGGGTTTTGCAAACCTGGTACATCGTGAACTGCGTAAGGGCTAATTTCACTAGGACTGGGGAAATTTACTAACTGGTTATCTTCTGCTGGAGTACCAGCTGGCTGTTCGATACAGAAATTCTTGGGTTCTGAAAAAGTCATGATGGGTGCGGTGGTTCACATTCGAATAAGATCTTCCTGGGCAGGAATGTTCCACCAGACCACATGGGATCTTTCTTGAGCTTTTTTACTTTTCAGACTAAATGGGGGCTGCGTTCTATACACATTCGCGTTAAGGCATCTGCGACTACTTGGACTTTGCCAGGGGTAAAATGCTCGAAGGGGGATTGAACTCGGGGATATCAAGGTCCTTCTGGCTAACCTTCCCAGTGGGTTTTGTTTTTTTGGGAAATTAAGGGTATCAGTGGGAGATCTGTCAAGACATGAAAAAGTATGAAAAATAATGTTTGGAAGTGCTTTAAAGACATACATTGCTAAACTTTTGCTCATTACTGTTAAAATTACGTTCACCCTTTTGGGGACTCGGAGAAATGAAAACTGCGTTGTACTTCCATGGGTCTTCTGACTAGTCGGCACCTATGCCAATTGAATGCATCAGTTGTCAGATAGAAGGGTTAAAAAAAAATCGGGAAAATTTTCAAATTGGAGCAGATGTTGCTTTTTTTTAGATTTTGGGGAATGCTCTTTCTTGAGGGGGAAGGTCCAAACAAAAGGGGGCATCTTTCTTAAGCAATCGTTAAGGAGCAGTATGGAAGAAAAATTGGCAATGAAAGTTAAAAAAAACCGCTAACCCCACAAAGGTTTTTACGGCTCAGCATTTTGGGAGTTGGAAAATTTAGTACTGCAGTTACTTTACTTTGGTCAGCAAACCCCCTCTGGAGTGACTACGTGCCCAAAAAAACTTTTTGATCTAAAAAAATTGACTTTTTTACAGTTTGATTTTAAATTGGCTTCTTCAAGTTTACCAAGTAAAATAAAGTCTTTTCAAGGTTTTCCCCGGTTTTTGAAGACGATTACGTCATCTAAGTACCCAAAGTGCATTACCTATGAACCTAAAAAGATTTTTAGTCATGAGCCTTGAGAACGTGATAGGGGAAATCGTAATCCAAATCCCATACGGAGGAAGTGATAATGACCTTAGGGTGGAGAAAGCGGGTTAGCTCTTGCGTCCTCGGAAGGGGACTCCCAAAAACCCTTGTAAAAAAAAATTGGGTTAAAAAAAGATTTTTGTTTCTCCAAATTGTAAAAATCCCCAGCGGGGAGGGGAAAGGATTGGATTGGTTTTCGCGTTTAACTTCCTAAAGTCAATCATGGCGCAAGTCCCCCCTTCTTGGAAATATTTTCAAGGGTGTTTCCAAGGGGAAATTGCTGGGTGCAATAACCCCATCTAAAGATTTGTTGATAAATTTTTCTGCGCAGAATTTGAATGAGGCATTTGTCGCAGGTATGTAATAGGTCTTTTACGGGGTTAAAGTGGAATACGATGGGACAATAAGTTCGTTTACCCATTTTCACCTGGTAAGCAAGGGCTTTTTACGCTTTTGTTCAACAGAGTCAACAAAGCTTGACTTTCTCGGGAAGTCGGGGAGCAAGTCTTTCCCTAACTTGGGGGAACAGATTGACCCATAAAGTGGATGAGGTCTCCCGGCAGAAATAGCACCGACCCCACTGGTCAGGTGACAACCTCCTCTACTGAACAGGGAAGGTAGTGAAAAGGAAAAAAAAAGTTTGGGGTATTTGTTAAGGCGAACAGTGCCCGAATGTTCCCCGGGAGAAATGGATCTTACTTCTCTTACAAATGTAAGGTTTGGTTAACAAATAATTTTTTCTTTGCGGGGAAATCACTGTCAACGGATTTATCACCATCTGGAACATAGGAACAACTAAAGACATCAAGTGAAGCCTAGCCGCAACAGAAACGTTTTCTGCGAGGCCCATGTGACTAAACAAGAGATGGCATTATATTGAAAGTAATTGTTTTCCGAAAAGGGGCGTCCCCTGGGGAGAAACTACTACTCGAACTAGCAGGTTGCAGGGATAGGTTGAGCACTAAAGGCAAAACGTCCTGGGCCCCTTGGGGCATGGGACTATCCTGCAATTTGAAGGTATGGTGGAACACTGAGGGGGGAGTGAAAATTCCCAGTCCCTGACCGCTTGGGTACGTTCTGGGAAAAACATTAGCTTGTAAGGACTTAATCCGTACATCTTTATTGCAGCGTTAACAGTTTTGGGAAACCCAAGCTGGTAACCCCCAAATGGAAAAGATCAAGTCGTCAATTTGTGCATGCCTCGAAAAGGGGTTTTCAGCACAATGCGTTTAAGTCTGCTGGGAAAAAAATCCCCATTAAAAGGTTCCGGGGAAAAGTAATCTGGGCGACAAAAAAGAAGGAAACGTGAAGCTTACCTTGGATAGAAAAGGTTAGGGAAGGGCCGACCCCGGAATGCAGGGGAACCAGATACTCCCTAAGGGAGGAACAGGGGTCGGTTTCTACGAGAAGGACATGTGTAATTCTTTCCCCAAACAAACTAACCTAAAAATATTTATTTGGCGCACCCAAATCCCGAAAAGAAAGGGGGGCATTATAAACAGATGTTGCATAAGGGCCTATGGTTGCATTTGAAGTTTTGTGCAAACAAAAGGGGGTGGTTGTCATAGAAAGACTTGTTTACTCCATCCCCCAAAATCATCTATTCAGAGACATGTGAAGAACATCATCGCAGGGGGGTGGATTCTCGAGACTCTTAAGGGTTCAAAGGAATTTTTGAACGGGGGGGGGGGGGGGTGTACCATTATCACCTACTGTCAAACCCTGGGACGGTTTGTTGGGGGTGAATTTGAATTTGGAAAAAACGAGGGTGGTTCGGGGTTTGTTGAGAATTGAAAGAATGAGCCTGGTTTGGTTTTTTTGAAACCACGAGATTGTTTCCTTCGGGTTTGCGGTTTGGAAGACACGGAAAGCCTAGAGTACTGAAGGTTTAGAGGTTTTCACTAATGTGTTGTCCATGTATTCTATGATAAGTACAGTAGGGGAAAATTTAGTATTTTCCGTACGGTCTCTTAGGGTAAAAAATCAGGGCCAATTATTTCAATAGGCCAAGGAAAACCCCGTTTAACATTCCGCCGAACTATGGTTACTGAAGTTATGAATACAGAGGTGTTAACGACTCTGTACATGGTTCTTGATGTCTCTGAGATGGTTTTACCTACACCCCAAACAAGACAACTTTCAAAACAACAAACAAAAATACCCCTGGGGGGGAAGACGACTAAAAACTTAATTTTCCCCCCAAAAAAATACCCAAACCACACAAAAACGGCTTTTGTTTTTTCGTCCCAAAGGGCATTTTTTGCAATTGTTCTTAAAGGAGTCCAGGGGAAAAGTTGAGATTTGGCCCGCATTGAAAAAGATGATAAAAGTTTGTCAATCTAAAAGCAAAGCATAAGTTCTTTCAGGGGGTGAGATTCACATTTAAAAAATATGGTAGTGTTTTAACTACAAGGAAAAAAACGAAATCTTTCCCAAATGTGACCACTTTGTAAGATTTTATTCGCTATAAGGGATCAACAAGGAACAGAAACGAGTCGATAAAGGCCTTTAGCAATTTTGATAAGGGCTTTCCTCTAAGGAGGACCCTTTACCTAGGGCCCAAAACGGAACGAAGGCTGCAAACCAGCTTCAAGATTGTCATGGGCCATTGAATAAAAGGAACGATCAAAGGGGAAACACGAGTTTAAAAATTAATATCTCGGTGCCCGGGTGGGCTTTCAGTCGGGAAGGAACTTGAGGATGTGACAGGACCCGCAGTATACCTGAGGTCTGAGTGCGCATTTACTAAAGACACTTGACGGTAGTGGACAAAGGCAAAGTAACACGAGAACAATTAAGGCAAAAATAATGAACAAAAAAAAAGATTAAAATTCTAGAAATTTAAAGAAAAGATATACAACTAATTTAGCAGAAAAAATAATGTTAAAATACACGCAAGAGGAAGGAAAACTCAAACAAAGATATTGACCAGAAAAAAAATTTAATTGAAATTAAAAGAAAAAAATTTTTGGGACTGAATTTAAACAAAATGAGCTGTCTTTTCTCTTGCTAATAAAGAAATTAAAAAATTAAAATTTTTTTAACAATTTAAAATGTAAAATAAAATTTTTAAATTGTTAACGGGAAATTTTAAATATTTTTAAAAATGCTAGACAAAATTAAAAATAATTTATAAAAAATATCAATAAAAGAAAAGAATTTACTGCAAACGTTCAAAAAAAAATTCCTTCAGAAAAAAAGTGCAACAAAATAAGGTGTAAAAAATCACTGCATAATAAAGTGTCACTGGGGAAAACTCAGGTAAAAATGAAATTTAAAAAATTTTAAGAAAAAAAAAAAAAAAACTAAATTTAACACTTTAACTTTAATTTTAATTAGACAAAACAATTTTCCAAAAAAAGTAAGAAAAACTTTACGTTTTTAAAATATTGAAAATTACATCAAGGGAAAATTTTTTTAAGAAAATAAAAAAAGAAAAAAAAAAAACACAGGAAAAACAGGTAATATAACACTTACAGTGCGGAGCACACTTTATTAAAAATATTCTTACAACAAAATCCCGCTGTGGATCAACAAAATCTTGCTGGATGTACGACAAAAATTGCTGGCAAAAATAATGGGCACAGTCTGCGAAAAAATTTGAGGAATGAACATGCTGGCATCGAAAAAAAAAAAGACACACATAGAAATAAATGGAAAATTTAGTATATGGGGTGATTTCACTGCATGAAATACAATGGCAATTATGATGAATTTCAACGCTTTTAAAAAAACAATAAAAAAAATGAAACACTTTCACACAGGGGGACTGATGGGGACCTCACAATAAAACTTATCGACGAGTTTGCATAAGAAAACCACGAATTAAAAAAATAAGATAAGTGAAAACACTGAAAAAAAAATGTAAAAATAATGAGTCAAAAGAATACTGCGTTACAAATGAAACACAAAAGGGTTTTGAGTTTCACAAGCCCAAATTTACATAAATGTCTCACACAGAAATGTCTTTAAAAGCAAGAAAAAAGTCTCAAGAAAATTATCCTGAAGTGGGGGGGTAGTAGACGGGCGGTGACGAGTGATGAGGGGGGGTGGTTTTTCCTCCCACTCACCTGTGTGTGAAAAAAATGTGCTTTTAGGCGAAAATCACTAACTGGGTTTATCGGGGCACAGCTACAATCTCTTGACCCAAAAAAGGAGCCCAAAAAAGTACTAGGGGCCCGGTTTCAAGGGGCAAAAAAACCACGGTAGTGGTGGATGGCTGGTGGTGGTGGTGGGAGTGGGGGTGGGCGCTGGGGCCTTTCCGCCCCCCGGGGGGGGGGGTAGAGAGTGGGGGGGGGGGACGGTGAGGGGTTGCCGCGCACCCCACTCACCCCCGAAGGGGGCTTAACCACTCTATGCCACGGATGGTGAAAAACCCCTCTTAGCTCCAACAGGGACCAAAGCGATATTAAAAAATACTCAAGGAATTGGCTTATTCTTACTGCGTGGCTTACTTCTCTTCTCAGTGGGGTTTGAAGGGGGGTTGGGGGACTGGCTTTCCCCCCGAAAATGGCAGATGGAAGACGGTACGTGCACAAAAACGGGGGAGCATTTTGGGTACAGGAGACGGTGGTGATAGGCTGGTGGCGTTCACTTCCACAGTTGGCTTTTGACTGGCTTTTTTTGCAAAAACCGGGGCAACCCCCCCGGAGGAACCCCTTCACACGAATAGAGGAGTTGAAACCTTTTCAACAGGTTCAGGGGGGGGTAAAATGAGTGGGGGGGGTATTTCTGGTGGCTGGAGGGGTGAGGGGGGGGGCGGCTGGTGGAGTTCACCTTTTACCTGCCGGTACTCACAACAGTTTCCCAAAAGCCTTGAATTAAACCCCTTTAAAAAAGTAAATCCCGCTCCCCCGCTTAAAACCCTTTATCTGTGGGGTTTGATACGGGATTAGGTAAGAAATATCAGTAGGTGTTATACGTATAATTGCTGTTATGTGGGGAAGCCCCCTTTCCAGCCGTAACCCATCTCCTTGGTTACCTCGTAATATGACTACCCGGGTGCCCAGTACCCGGGGGTCTTTTGAAATAGTGTCGTTCGCACAATATAAAGACCGTGACTCAGGCGGCGGTTGGTCGTTGGTTTCCCCGGAGGTTACTGGTAACTGGTTCACTATGAGATGGAACTGGTTACTTAACTGAGGACTTGAAAAATGTAGGGCTTGAAGAAGTAGGAGTTTGAATAATAAGTGCTTGAATTTTGAGGTGCTTGAAGTATGAGGTGTCTGAAGTATTAGGTGTTTAAATATATAGGTGCTTGAAAAATTTTAAAGGGGCTTTTAAAATATATAGGTGCTTGGAAGTATGTAGGGGCTTGAAGTTATAGGTATTGAAGTATTAGGTGTTGAAGACATAGGTGCTTGAAGTATGTAGGTGTGAGTAGTACGTGCTTGAAATTAAGGTCATTGAAGTTTTTAAGGTGTTGAAGTATATAGGTGCTGAATTTTGTGGTGCTTGAATATGAGGTCTTGAAGTTGTAGGTACTTGAAGTTGAGGGCTTTAAGTTATAGGTGCTTGAAGTATGAGGAGCTTGAAAGTTTGGTGCTTGAAGGGTGTTTGGCTTGAAGTATGTAGGTGTTGAAGTAAGTAGGTGTTTAAGTATTAGGTGTTTTCAGTATATAGGTGCTTGAAGTATGAAGTGCTTGAAATAAAGGTGTCGAAGTATTAGGTGCTTTTGAAATTATGGTGTTTGAAGTATGTAGGTGCTTCAAGTATGTAGGGCTTGAAGATTTTGGAGCTAAAGTATGTAGGATTGAAGATGTAGGTGCTTGAATTTTGTAGGAGTTTAAGTATGGGGGAGCTTGAGTATGTTGGTGCTTTAAATATGTAGGGCCGAAGTAGAGGTGCTTGAAGTATGTAGGTGTTTAAGTATTAGGAGCTTGAAGATTGTCTTGAAAATATGAGGAGCTTTAAGTTGAAGGCTTGAAGTATGTGGTGCTTGAAGTAGTAGGAGCTTGAATATGTAGGTGCTTGAAGTAGTAGGAGCTTGAATATGTAGGTGCTTGAAGATGAGGTGCTTGAAATATGTAGGTGCTTGAAGTACGTAGGAGCTTGAAGTATGAAGTGTGAAGTTGTAGGGCTGAAGTTTTTGGAGTTAAAATAGTAGGTGCTTGAAGTTGTGGTGCTTATATGAGGTTTTTAAAGTATGTAGATGCTTGAAGTATGTAGGGCTTTAAGTTGTAGGGTTGAAGTATGTAGTGCTTAAAAATATGTGAGCTTGAAGTATTAGGTGCTTAAGATGTAGGGCTTGAATAGTGGTGCAAAGTATGTAGGAGCTTGAAGTATGTGGTGTTTGAATTAGTAGGTGTTTGAAGTATGTAGTTGATTGAAGTATGTGGAGCTTAAAGTAGTAAGTGCTTAAAAGGATGTAGGGGAAGTATTTTAGGAGCTTGAAGTATGTAGGAGCTTGAAGTATGTAGGTACTTAAAGTAGTGGAGCTTGAAGTTGTGGGTGTTCAAGTATGTAGGGGCTAGAAGTTGTGGTGTTTGAGTATGTAGCAGCTTGAAGTATGTGGGTGCTTGAAGTATTTAGGTGCTTGAAGTATGATTCTGCATCTAATTGTTCCTAAGATTTCCAAACCCTTTGGGGGGTTAAAAGCAGCAAAAGAAATGCCCTTTACTAAGATGAAAAAATCAAATGGAAGAATGATTTAGTAAATCTATTTTTCTTATTTTTAATGAATCCCCTTAAAACTGTTAATTGTTCTTTTAACTGAAATTGAAAATAAGACGAAACAAAAAAAATAGTTCTCGTCCCGTAAAGATTCTGTGTTATTTACTTGCAAGCTACGAAAAAACAAACTTAATTATCAAAAAAAAAAAAAGTGCATGTCAGTTGTTTACCGGGGGTTCACAATAAAAAAAAAAAAGGAACTCATGTACTTGCAATAATTTCACAAATTACATTCCTAATTTAAAAAATTTTCGAAAAATGTATTTACTATAGATTTAATGTAACATAAATTGAGGTCCAAAATTTTTCTTGTTAGCCTCTCCTGGGTGGCGGGAAATGTGAGGCAGCTGGTGGGTCTAGGACCTACGGCCCGGCTGTTTGGTGGGTGTAATTACTGGCGCAGTTTTTTGTTGTGTCCCTCCTAATTCCCCCCCACCTGGACTTTTCACCGTTTTACCCCTAGACAAAACCAAAATTAAAAAATGTAGGTGCTGAAATATGTAGCTTCCCGAAGTATGTAGGTGCTTGAAGTATGTAGGTGCTTTGAAGTATGTGGTGCTTGAAGTATATAGGTTTCTTTGAGTATGTAGGTGCTTGAAGTATGTGGTGCTTGAAGTAGTAGGGGTTGAAGAAGGTGCCTTTTAAATATGGGTGCTTGAAGTAGTAGGGGCTTGAAGTATGTGGGTGCTTGAAACTATAGAGCTTGAAGTTGTAGGTCTTGAAAATAGTAAATGGTTTTAATAGTAGGTGTTAAGATTAGGGCTTTTTAAGTTGTAGGTGCTTGAAGTAGGTGCTTGAAGTATGTAGTGCTTGATGTTTGGGGCTTTTAAATTTGTAGGTGCTTGAATAAGTAGGGGC
>NW_026469620.1:0-12166 GCF_026875155.1 Cherax quadricarinatus
CCGGGGGACATTTCTGCATCGTATAACCTTAAATGAAATTAATGAAACCTATTTTTGGCCAAAAATGTCCTCGGATATCACTACCTATTGTAGATCGTGTAAAGTTTGCCAACTGTCATCCTCCCGAGGTACCAGGCGAGTACCTATTACATGGAGTACCTGGAGTTTACCTGGAGAGAGTTCCGGGGGTCAATGCCCCCGCGGCCCGGTCTGTGACCAGGCCTCCTGGTGGATCAGAGCCTGATCAACCTGGCTGTTGCTGCTGGCTGCATGCAAACCAACGTACGAGTCACAGCCCGGCTGATCAGGAACTGACTTTAAGTGCTTGTCCAGTGCCAGCTTGAAGACTGCCAGGGGTCTGTTGGTAATCCCCCTTATGTGTGCTGGGAGGCAGCTGAACAGTCTCGGGCCCCTGACACTTATTGTATGGTCTCTTAACGTGCTAGTGACACCCCTGCTTTTCATTGGGGGGATGGTGCATCGTCTGCCAAGTCTTTTGCTTTCGTAGTGAGTGATTTTCGTGTGCAAGTTCGGTACTAGTCCCTCTAGGATTTTCCAGGTGTATATAATCATGTATCTCTCCCTCCTGCGTTCCAGGGAATACAGGTTTGGGAAACCCTTTCAAGCGCTCCCAATAATTGAGGTGTTTTATCTCCGTTATGTGCGCCGTGAAAGTTCTCTGTACATTTTCTAGGTCGGCAATTTCACCTGCCTTGAAAGGTGCTGTTAGTGTGCAGCAATATTTCCAGCCTAGATAGAACAAGTGACCTGAAGAGTGTCATCATGGGCTTGGCCTCCCTAGTTTTGAAGGTTCTCATTATCCATCCTGTCATTTTTCTAGCAGATGCGATTGATACAATGTTATGGTCCTTGAAGGTGAGATCCTCCGACATGATCACTCCCAGGTCTTTGACGTTGGTGTTTCGCTCTATTTTGTGGCCAGAATTTGTTTTGTACTCTGATGAAGATTTAATTTCCTCATGTTTACCATATCTGAGTAATTGAAATTTCTCATCGTTGAACTTCATATTGTTTTCTGCAGCCCACTGAAAGATTTGGTTGATGTCCGCTTGGAGCTTTGCAGTGTCTGCAATGGAAGACACTGTCATGCAGATTCGGGTGTCATCTGCAAAGGAAGACACGGTGCTGTGGCTGACATCCTTGTCTATGTCGGATATGAGGATGGGGGAAGTCAGGTGTAACATATCGACTTCTTTATTTTTCAACCGATTACGTTCATTTTTGGTGTACTATTAGAAGCTTATATAAAACATCCTGTGCTGAAGTTTCAATCATATCGGCCAAAAAGTAAATGAAATATGCAAAATTTACGAAAAATTGCATTTGGCAGGTGAGTCCTTCTCAGCGGTACTTGGAAAAGTGGTTTTGACACTTGCTGCTGATAGAACACCTCTAATTCCATCATGAGGTACGTACCTTTTCTAAAATAAATCTTATCTTCATGCTAAAAAAAAATAAGTTTCATAATTTTTTTGTCATACTGGAAGATGTCGGTCTTGTTTCCCACATAAATCTAAAAATATTTGGGATAGTTCAGAAAGGTACGTATGTTCGTGTAAATCAATCATTCTCCTATGTTTGTTGTGAAAATCAAGTCAATTCATTCAAAATAAGGATGCATTCACCCTAAATAGGTAAAATAAGTTACTTTCAGATATAGGCCGAAGCGCGCGGCACCCCCGCTGCCCGGGAAATAATTTTTTTCCCCGAAAAATTCGCCTTATTTTTACACTTTTTTTTCCGCGACTACGAGTGTTTATTACATTTTAACCATTGTAAATCCATTTTCTATCATCACTGATGAGAGAGGTCGGACCCTCTCTTCACCTTCAGGGGAAATATCGATAGAAATTTTTTCCTTGGGGCGTCATATTATGGTAAATATTTTTTTTTAAGGTGTACTTTTTATGTTTATATGCTGTTATTATATTTCATTATGTCATAATAGATCAATTGTGATAGATAAATAAGCCTTATAATTGATATTAGCGTGGGTATGGAATATTTTGTTGGCTGGAGGTGTCGGCCATTTTATGCAATATACCCAGGGTACCTTGATTGGTTACTTGATCATATTACCTCCACCCACTCTGGCATGATCTCAGATGGTGAATTTGTATTATATTAGACATAAAGATATAAGAAAACGATAAAAATAACACGGGGAAAAACGTAACAAAAACGTCAACAAAGCCGAGTCACCGCTTCTTGCGCACTATGTCGCGTCAGCGCTGTCACCATGCCTGTTATAAATGGCTGTAATTCCTTTTAGAAACATCGTACAAGGATAATAATTATACCAGAGTGTAGCCAGAAAGTTCAGCTATTTTTTGGTAACAATAACTCCACTTTCATATTTTTTCGATTTTTTTTTGCACCGCGCGCGTGAACCTGACTGCTCCCTTCATATTGTTTTCTGCAGCCCACTGAAAGATTTGGTTGATGTCCGCCTGGAGCTTTGCAGTGTCTGCAATGGAAGACACTGTCATGCAGATTCGGGTGTCATCTGCAAAGGAAGACACGGTGCTGTGGCTGACATCCTTGTCTATGTCGGATATGAGGATGAGGAACAAGATGGGAGCGAGTACTGTGCCTTGTGCAACAGAGCTTTTTACCGTAGCTGCCTCGGACTTTACTCTGTTGACGACTACTCTCTGTGTTCTGTTAGTGAGGAAATTATAGATCCATCGACCGACTTTTCCTGTTATTCCTTTAGCACGCATTTTGTGCGCTATTACGCCATGGTCACACTTGTCGAAGGCTTTTGCAAAGTCTGTATATATTACATCTGCATTCTTTTTGTCTTCTAGTGCATTTAGGACCTTGTCGTAGTGATCCAATAGCTGAGACAGACAGGAGCGACCTGTTCTAAACCCATGTTGCCCTGGGTTGTGTAACTGATGGGTTTCTAGATGGGTGGTGATCTTGCTTCTTAGGACCCTTTCAAAGATTTTTATGATATGGGATGTCAGTGCTATTGGTCTGTAGTTCTTTGCTGTTGCTATACTGCCCCCTTTGTGGAGTGGGGCTATGTCTGTTGTTTTTAGTAACTGTGGGACGACCCCCGTGTCCATGCTCCCTCTCCATAGGATGGAAAAGGCTTGTGATAGGGCCTTCTTGCAGTTCTTGATGAACACAGAGTTCCATGAGTCTGGCCCTGGGGCAGAGTGCATGGGCATGTCATTTATCGCCTGTTTGAAGTCATTTGGCGTCAGGATAACATCGGATAAGCTTGTGTTAATCAAATTTTGTGGCTCTCTCATAAAAAATTCATTTTGATCTTCGACTCTCAGTCTGGTTAGCGGCTTGCTAAAAACTGAGTCATATTGGGACTTGAGTAGCTCACTCATTTCCTTGCTGTCATCTGTGTAGGACCCATCTTGTTTAAGTAGGGGCCCAATACGGGACGTTGTTCTCGATTTTGATTTGGCATAGGAGAAGAAATACTTTGGGTTTCTTTCGATTTCATTTATGGCTTTTAGTTCTTCCCGCGATTCCTGACTCCTAAAGGATTCTTTTAGCTTAAGTTCCATGCTTGCTATTTTCTCTGACCAGTGTCTCCCTACGCATTTCAGATATATTGACCTCTTTTAGCCGCTCTGTTATTCTTTTCCGTCGCCTGTAAAGGGAGCGCCTGTCTCTTTCTATTTTACATCTACTCCTCCTTTTTCTTAGAGGAATAAGCCTTGTGCATACATCGAGTGCCACCGAGTTAATTCTGTTCTAGGCATAAGTTGGGGTCTGTGTTGCTTAGTATATCTTCCCAGCTTATATCGGTTAGGACTTGGTTTACTTGGTCCCACTTTATGTTTTTGTTATTGAAGCTGAATTTGGTGAATGCTCCCTCGTGACTAATCTCATTATGTCGGTCTGGGGCTCCGCGCATACATGACTGAACCTCAATTATGTTGTGATCTGAGTATATTGTTTTTGATATGGTGACATTTCTTATCAGATCATCATTGTTAGTGAAGATGAGGTCTAGTGTATTCTCCAGTCTAGTAGGCTCTATTATTTGCTGGTTTAAATTGAATTTTGTGCAGAGATTTAAAAGCTCGCGTGAGTGTGCGTTTTCATCAGAGCTGCCTCCTGGTGTTATTACTGCAACAATATTATTTGCTATATTCCTCCATTTTAGGTGCCTTAAGTTGAAATCCCCCAGGAGCAAGATGTTGGGTGCAGGAGCTGGAAGATTTTCCAGACAGTGGTCAATTTTTAACAGCTGTTCCTGGAATTGCTGGGATGTTGCATGCGGAGGCTTGTAGACTACCACAATGACTAGGTTTTGGTTCTCGACCTTTACTGCTAAAACTTCCACTACATCATTTGAGGCATTTAGCAGTTCTGTGCAAACAAGTGACTCTGCAATGTACAGGCCAACCCCCCCCCTTTTGCCTGTTCACTCTGTCACATCTGTATAGGTTGTAACCTGGGATCCATATTTCATTGTCCAAGTGATCCTTTATGTGGGTCTCAGTGAAAGCTGCGAACATTGCCTTTGCCTCTGCAAGCAGTCCATGGATGAAAGGTATTTTGTTGTTTGTTGCTGGCTTTAGACCCTGTATATTTGCCAAGAAGAATGTTATCTGACTGGTGGTATTGTTGGTGCTGGGGGGCGATTTTTTTTTCCGGCATTTGTATCTGTATCTGTTGGTTTGGAGTGGAGGCCATCGACTGTGGTTCCACTCCAGGAATGCCAGTCTTTACTGTACCTTTTGAAAGAGTAGCTGTTGACATCGTTGGTCCTATATCTCCACTTTCATCTGGGGGACATAGATATATATTAACATTAGTTGATTATGCTTCGAGTTTCCCTGAAGCCATACCCTTAAAGACCATAACTACTACAGAGGTGGCTGAAGCCCTTTTGTCCATCTTCCCCAGAGTGGGCATCCCTAGAGAAATTTTGTCTGACCGTGGGACACAATTCACATCTGACTTAATGAAACATCTATACCAACTTCTGAGAGTGAAGCCTCTCTTCACCACACCCTATCATCCCAGCTGCAATGGGAGGATTGAGCGCCAGCATTCGATTCTCAAGTCCATTTTAAGGAAACTTTGCTCCCTTAAACCTAAGGAGTGGCATCGTTACCTACCCTGTACTGTGTCTGCCATGAGGGAAGTTCCTAGTGACTCTTTGGGGTTTTCACCTTTTGAACTTCTCTATGGTAGACAGGCCAGAGGCCCATTGTCCATCCTTCATGACTTATGGACTAATGAGGAGATGAGTGCTGAGGTTCAGTCTTCTTACCAGTTTCTCCTTGACCTTAGATCCAAACTTGAGGAGACCTCTGACATAGTTTCGAAAAACCTAAGCTTGTCAATGGACCAGTACAAAACCTATTTTGATTTCTAAAGTCAGAGGAGAAGTTTTAAAGTAGGAGATGAAGTTCTTGTACTTTTGCCTATCAAGTCAAATAAATTATTAGTAGCATTGAAAGGTCCATATAAAGTATTAAAAATTTGTGGGAAAGTTGACTACCTCATAGAAGTCATGGGGAAACCTAAACTTTATCATATCAACATCCTTAAGAAATATTACCGAAGAAATTCGGTTAACTGCCTTAATAACTTTGATTTAGTTTTTCCACACGAACTTGATATGACAACTGAAGAATGTAAGGTGTGCGTAATTGACACCTCTAACTTAGACTATGATGAAGAACTACATGACTTGGTGACTTTTGACCACTCGGACTCAACCAACATTAATATTAATGAATCTTTGGATGACCATAAGAGACATGAACTACTTCAATGTGTGAGTTACTTTTCAGACGTCTTTACTGATATTCCAGGTGTTACCTCCACGGTAGTCCATAAGATTGACTTAGTGACGGACAATCCTATCAAATGAAAATTATACCCAGTTCCAGTTCACCTTAGGGATGCATTTGACCGAGAGGTAGACAAATTATTAAAACGAAAGATCATTGAACCTTCAGTATCTGCATATTGCTCACCAGTAGTCATGGTTAAGAAGGAGGATAATTCATATAGACTTGCTATTGACTTCAGAGGCCTTAATGCTATAACTCGGTGGGATGCTGAGCCTATGCCCTTAATAGATAGCGATCTACACAAAATTTTATGACGCTTCCTTCTTTTTAGAGATTGATATTGTGCAGGTATATCATCAAGTAATGTTAGATCCTTCTTCTAAGCAGTACACCGCTTTTCCTACACACCAAGGACTGATGCAATATAGAACTATGCCCTTCGGTTTGGTAACTGCCTGTGCTACCTACGTGAGACTGATGAGAAAGGTCTTGGGTAATATGTCAAATGTTTCAGTTTATTTTGATAACATTTATGTAATGACATCCACGTGGGGCGAACATATCCAAACATTAACATCAGTTTTGCGTAGGTTACGCTCACATGGCCTCACTGCAAGCCGAAGAAATGCTTCCTTGGGTATAACAAGATTAGATATCTTGGACTGATACTTTCTAATAACTCTCTGCAGCCTCTCCCCAGTAAGATCAAAGCTTTATTAGAATTTAAATTCTCCAAAACGAAGAAGCACATGCGTAGCTTTCTTGGTTCTGTAAATTTTTATGCATGGTTTATCCCGAACCTTACTGATCTTACAGGCATCTTATCCGACTTCCTTAAAAAGTCTGTGAACGAACCTCTTGAACTTTCCGACGTAACTCGGGAAAAGTTTAATGAGATTAAAAGTATCTTTTTGAAAGACCCTATACTTAAGATTCCAGATATTAATAAAACATTTTGTTTGAGAACTGATGCCTCCAATACTGGCTTAGGTGAAGTGTTACCACATTACCATGATGGTACTCCCTTCCCTGTATGCTTCCTTCCCGCAGAACTGAGATACTCCACCATGGAAAAGGAATGTTTAGCCCTTGTGTGGGGTATCTCCAAAGTTAAATTTTATTTGCTGGGAAAAGAATTCATTTTAGAAACGGACCACACACCTTTGATATACCTAGAAACTTTTAAGGGAACCAACAGTCGCCTCTTGAGGTGGACATTGGCACTCCAGGCTTTTACATTCCATGTTGTGTATATCAATGGTTAATCCAGTTATTTCTCTAACTGGTTAAGTCATGACAGTCAGTAGAAGATTTGTTGCCTTAAGCGACTTCCACGTGTTTGAACTTTTTCCTCGCCTATTCTTCTTATACTCCCTGACTATATGTCTTGGTATGGGGGAGTGTGAGGGAAAAGTTCAATAGATAGGAGTAGCAATGGAGTATATAGTAACAATAGTTTCATTGCCGGCTACTTGTTAAGGTAGGGCAAGTTAAGCTCCCGCTATTCCCGCCTTTTTTCCCCGTCCCCGAAAGTGATAGTTTCATTGCCGGCTACTTGTTAAGGTAGGGTAAATCAAGCTCCCACTATTCCCGCTATTTTTTTCCTCACCCCGAAAGTGATAGTTCGAATGCCAGCTGCTTGTTAAGGTAGGGTCAGTCTAGCTCCCGCTTTCCCTTCCCCTCCTTCTTCCCCCCCCCCCCCCGAAAGGTGACGTGTGGGGCTCCGGTCCAAACAGTAATCCCTAGACTCACAGCTCCCAGCACTACTGTAAGTACATGCCTGCCTTGTATTCTAGTGGATTTATTGGTTGAAAGCTTCACTTTTGACCAATAATAAACTTAGTCCTTTCAGTCTTGCTCTAGGTTGACTGTTGTAATAGTCACAACATCTTTTAGATATTGTACTTATCATGGAGAGTGATTTCTTAAGCAGTGGGTAACCTGTCTATCTTTCCAGCTTGGATGACAGAGAGGGTCACCTGCCAATCAACGAGGAGAACTGATGGAGATGGGCTAACGTCCTGAGACTTTCCCTTTTTGGATTTAATTACCTGTGCACCTGTATGAAATTGCAGGACGTAACCCCTCATCATTGCAGCGGTGAAGAACCTGCTTTCCTGTCATCGGGATAGAATACTCAAGGCTATCCTGTGAAGAACTAGCCAGTGGGTTGTAACCAACACCTGCGACCCCCCCCCATCATCGGCAACGGCTACGATTTCAACAAGCAGTGTCACCAACACCAGACACCCAAGTTTTATATATACATATTAGCGTTGAATTCAGTTATCATTTATATTTTTAATTTTTCATTTTCTTTAATGTAGGATTAATATTTCATATTTAAGTGTTTTATATTTTATATTTTCTATATAATAAAGTGTTTATGTTTGCTTGTTATTATTTCTTTTTCTATTCATTAATTTTCCTGAGGAGGAGCCAGCCTGGGTAATACTGTCTGAAGTTGTTACAGGGTTGAGTAATCCTTCACAACATGCTACATTATCGGTAAAACACTGGGATATGTAAATATTTTAAAAGAATCCAGGACAAGGACATGAATAAGATTATCCAAATGTTTTATCTTGATTTTAGTAAGATAACAAAACCATACCAAACTCCTTATAACATCTAACACACCATATACAAACATATCAAAACTTAACACACATTCCAGCAGACTAGACTTTCGCTGTGCCTTCTAGCACGTGCCTAACTAGTATTACATAGAAACAAATATACAATGAATATTAAGTTAGGTTACTAATCCTTATTCACACATGAGGCACATAATAGGTAATTATTTCAAAACTGATGCAGGAAACACGTTACAAAAATTGCAAAAAAACCTCAATGTTTCAAGGAACATAGTGAAAGGAATACCCTCTCAAGAAAAGTTAAAATTCACTTGCAAGACCAGTACAAACGAGACATAATTCGCTATCAAAGAAAATATTCATGTTATATATTTTTTAGGTTTATATAATAATAAATTTTATATATTTAAACTGTCATTTATACCTTCCCCAACAAGGGAACTAAACAAAACAGATCTTTCACACCTTCACATCCAGTTCCACATGTGTACCTCCAGTCACACCCATCCACCCATCACTTCACGCCCAAGGAGGTCAGCCCGTTGAATACCCCTGACTCTCCCCTTTTACCAACATACTCACCCCGGCAATTAAAAACCCGTCGCTGCCAAAATCCTTCTCAGCACTTCCTCACCCTCCTTTCCCCTCATACCCCACAAAACATATATGCAGTCCACGATTATGTATGCTAAACCCCTTGCTACACCCTCATCTAACCCACTCATATCAAGACTCAATGCTTGCAATACCAACACACCATGAACCCCTACCTTTGCCACTACCTTACTCATCCATACCCTGATGCACTCTGTTGGAACTTATTCGGTCCGAGAAGTCCCAACGGGGAAAAACACACCATTTGAGGGCCCTTAAACCCACCCAAAACACAAACGCACTCACCCGGGTTGGCGAGGGTGGTTGGAAGGTACTTAATTTATAGATTTACCCGTCAGGGAAGAAGTAGGTAATTTATACTGTTAGTACACTAATATTAGGATTATTGAGGCAACTGTAGATAATAATAATGTAGACCTAAGACCTTAACATAGGTTGTATTAGGCCAAATGTAGGCAAACACTAGGTTAAGTTAGCTAGGGAGAACTGGCAGCCCAAGTTTGAACGACGAGGCACGGGTCTCGAAGACACCAGACCTTTCTTCTTAGACTAGACACCATCTGAGCAACACATGCTGTGATCAGCATATGAGACCTGGGGAAATCTGGTAGAGGCACCTCGATGTACCGTAGATGACCTCCTCCATCAGGCACATACAGTAAGACAAGACCTCCCTTTTTTCTTAGGATCCTGGCCAGCGTCTGGGGAAAATTGCGTGTGAGTTGAGCTGTGGCCTTTCTGCAGCCGGCAGTTCATGACCAGTACGTGATTTTGTCTCTTGTCTACCTAGAAGCTAGTGTCCATTTCTGCATAGTTATACTAGGGGATACACACCCTCTTGGATACAGAAATTTCTGAGGTGCAGGCAGGTCACTAATATCGATTGAATATTGCAGGAACTAAGGCTCCTGGTTGCACGTGGTGTCTGAGGGGAAGTCCAAAGGGGCTAAGCTTAGGGATGTTGAAGACCAGAATATACTCCACATCACCAAGTAAGTTAGTCCTTTAAACGTGCATGCAGGCGAGATTTCTTGCAACATCAGTCATTTATGAAATTCTGTTCTATAAGCCACTTGTGAAGCTGAGGTACCCACCTCAGAGCTCGGTGTCAACAGAGCTTGCCAGGGTAGGAGACTCACTTGGAGGCAGTCCAAACAAATTTTCACAAGTGGTCCTTCGTAATCGTGATGTGGAATAGCTAGGTTAAAATTAACATAGCTAGGCCACAGTTAGGAACCAGTTTAACAGAGTTAGGTTAAGTTAGTACACCTAGGCCCAGAGTTACACAGAGGCTAGGGCAAGCTGACTATACACAGAAGTTATTTGCAGTAATTTGCAGGCAGGCCAGGTAGGGTAGATAAGCTTGTGAATTTAATTATTTACAGTGATTACAAGTAATCCAGAGTAGGAGACTTGTGTGTTAATTACTTACAGTGGATTTGCAAGGTAGCCACAGTTAGGTAGGCTTGTGCAATACTTACAACAGTTTTAGTAGCTAGGATAGATTTAACTTAGTTATTATTTACAGGGAGATCTAAAGCCAGGTTTAAGCTATAGCACACTAGTTAGGTTAGGATTTACCTTATCCAACCATCCACGCTAGACTGAGTAAGCTGGGCAGTTAGGCCAAACTGTTTACATACATTATTCATTTACTGTTTCACAAGCTGAATTGTTGAATTTATTTGTGCTTACCAAGTGATTTTTTAATTTGTATACCGCATTTTTTTTATTGTGTGATTTTCATTGTCTTTGACTCATTTTAATGTGAGATTTGTGAATTGTACCTGAGACTAGGTTAAGTCCTGTAATTATTTGCTGACATTGTACAGGAAATTGCTAGGTTAAGCTTTCACATCGATACACATTTCGATTGGGATTTGAGAGCTAACAGTGTACATTTTTGATTCAGAGTTATCAATATAATAAAGGGAGTTGTTAAGCTTGTTTGGAGAACCTTGGGGACTCATTCATTCTTCCCCTAATACCGTTCGTGCTGTGGGGGGGCTAATTGAAGTACAAATTAGTACCGTGATCTTAACTAAACCAAAAACCCTATGGTAGGTGAAGATGAAGTCCTCAGCTGTTTTCCAGCTCTAAGTCAATTAAAGGGTCAAATGGGAGCCTATAAGGGACGCCTGAGCAAAGCATGTGAGGAGTGTCATATGGCCAGGCAAGATTTAGGATGTAGACTGTGAGGAACTAAGGAGGAACTTGGAGCAAAGCTGGAGGCCTTTTGAGAGTTCATTTATCCTTTATGAGACAGATGCCTATGCTAAAGGTGAGTCTATGCTATAGGTGGTGAAGCTCGAACACCCTGAACTAGCGTGTAAGCACCACAGAGTACCCGTGTCCTAATGACCAAGATCAGTTTCAAGCTGAGGAGAGCAAGAACAAGTCTGAAGTAGTGATGAGTGTGGGGAGTGCGGCACCGGAAATTTGTTCCGGTGAGCAGTTTCAAGGTTCAGTGGCCTTGCCCACCATAATGACGGTGGTTACAATTTGAAGAAGTCTGAAAAGACCCCATTGGTTCTTCGACAGTGGGCACAGAGATCCTCCATAACAAAGAGTCTAGCAACTTGGTTGAAGCTGAAGACAGGTGGTAAAGTTGACATTTAAGGTGGAAGGGTTGGTGGGGGGGAAGTCCCAAAGCAGGGGCTTATTCAGTAGTCAAATGTGACGGTCAGGTTAGGGCCGGGCATCGATGGGAAATTTCAGCCTTGATAGTGAAGAGGCTGCCAATATCATTACCATTAAGGGACTGGCCGCAGCAGTCAAACGTTTGAGGGAGTTGGGTGTGAAGCTAGCGGAACCAGACATTGCACAGACAACGTTAGTAATGTAGGAATCTTGTTAGGAGGAGATTACATAGACGAGTTGGTGTCCACGAGGAGGGTTATCAAGGAGGGTGTTGGCCTGTACAGACTCAAGCGGGGTACATCGTAGGAGGCGGGTACCAAACTCACTTTCCCTGTGACCCCGGGAAAGGAGGGCTCCGGGATTACAGCGACTGAGGCTGTACTGGTGATGCGGAAAGGTGTGCACGAAGATCTGTCAGAGACGCAAGCTGGCATATCCCACAGTGAGCCGGTCCATAAACTATGGGACCTGGATGGAGTAGGGATTAAGGGTGACCAGCCACCCCAAAAA
>NW_026469621.1:0-11845 GCF_026875155.1 Cherax quadricarinatus
ATGTAATACAACATGATTGTAAACAACTTATGGAATGAACAAGACAAACCAATGACAAGCCAATACTAAAAATTGGCAGTCTAATTTTTTTTTTTAGAATCTCCCAAATGAACTTTGTCAATAGCAAAAATAAATGTGACAACTTCTGCTCTGTATCTAATTCAATAATACCTTTCAATCCTAGACCTTCTCCCCAACAAGCATTCACTTATTTTACACCTCCCATCTATAAATACTAGTGAATAACCAAGAAAACATGATACATCTCTGTCTTAGGCTTACTTGTACTGGAAAATAGTCCCCTTCTCTTCTGCTTACCCGAACCCAAGCTTCACTTCCTGTATAAAAAATCCTCATTGCATATTACTGATGGTATACAACACTGTCAAGTCGATAAATAAGACCCATTTAGAATACCTGAATATCTTCATTGCTGAAACATTATGCCTGCACAACAGGCTTCCTCAATTGGATACAGGTGAATGTAGCAGTGGAAGTAGTAAATAAAAACAAGCAAACATTTATTGCAGTATAAAAATGTAGTTTACATGCACATACCACTAGCATGCATGTGTATTTTGGCATGTGATCAGTCCATTACCCTTACTGGGAGGTGGTCAGTCCCTAAAGAATTAGCAAGCAGCCAAACCTAATATACTAGAGTAGAGGCAAGATGAACCAGTTGGAGTTGACATCACAGGCGAGAGTGGCCCATGTGTGAAAGTAGGTTGTGCTAAATAGATGTTTAGCAAAGAAACTGTGGAAGACTTTCCCTGTACCATGGCATTGCTGTATCAAATATATTATTAATGGTATACAATACCACCAAGCTGATAGTTAAGATACATTTGCACATTTATTTGACACAGCAACACCATGGTATCTTGGTACAGGAAAAGACTACACCTTTGACATTAATCTCGCTGCTTCCTCTCACCACTATACTCTAGTATACAAGGTCGAGCTGCTTGTCTGTGCTTTAGACTTTAGGGACTAACCATCTCCCACAGAGGGTGACAGACTGATTGCGCCAACACTACCACCAGTTCAAAGTGCTGCATTCACTTGTGCATGACTGAGGAAGCCTGTTGTACAGAAAAGATTTCAGCAATAAAGGTAGTCAAAGTGTGTCTTATTTATCAATCTTTCTTCTTTTAGTAACCCAATACCTATTCCATACATTTGCAAAATCTGCCACACTGCCCTCCTATCCACACCATCATACTTTTTTTCTTCAGCCATAAATGCAACAAAGAATTACTTACACTCATCTTAATTCACTTACATGCTTCAATGTAAGCACTTGGTCTACTTATCTTCCCTTGCTAAAGCTTCCTTATTCCTCTGCAATCCCACTATCTGTTTTATCCCTAACTCTTTCAACAATAATTCTACCATATACAGTGGACCCCCGGTTAACGATATTTTTTCATTCCAGAAGTATGTCCAGGTGCCAGTACTGACCGAATTTGTTCCCATAAGGAATATTGTGAAGTAGATTAGTCCATTTCAGACCCCCAAACATACACGTACAAACGCACTTACATAAATACACTTACATAATTGGTCGCATTGGGAGGCAATCGTTAAGAGGGGGTCCACTGTACTTTACATGATACAGTAAATTCAACAGGCTTATTTCCCTATAGTTTTACATACATTTTTTTTTCTTGCCTTTTCCCTTAAAACAACTATGTAGGTAGCAGGATGGTAGAGAGCATCCATCATGTCAAATGACTGCTAAATATAGTAGGTCCCCAGTTTTCATAATTAATCCGTTCCAGAAGGTTGGCCTAGATCCAAAATGGCTGAAACCCTAAGTAATATTTCCCATAAGAAATAATGTAAATTCAATTAATCCATTTCAGACACCCAAAAATCTTAACAAAAAATAAATTTTATAGAGAATAACCATTGTATTGCAGCTCTTCAGTGGTTTGCACACTCATTACTTACCTTAAAATATTTGTAGTCTTAATGTAGGGCGAGAGGTGAGTAGTATTTATTTGTAGGGAGTCGGTGTATGTAGCCGGTAAATGTAGGTACACACATGTAGTCCCTCTGGGCTACACCTACCGGTTACCTACACTGCAGAACACACCCATATTTTCACCATTGACATACCATGTTCACTGAGTTTAATCATTTCTAACAACTACCTTTAGATGCCATCATAAACAAAGGGAGAAGTAATGAATATAAATTCATGCCAAGAATTGTAAACAAATGGTTGTTAAGGGTGGCGAATAGGCCAGATGTCACATTCACAGTTTTCTCTAATTCTTGACCAGAGAAAACAATGTTTACCTTCCACCAGACTCACCACTAGATAGTATATAAACATTGCTATGCAACGTGTTCTTATATAATTTGAAGAAAAATCAGAGGTGGATTAGTGAAAATGTCTATATTAACCTAAAGTAAGACATTTAAACCCTCTAAACTGTCCAAACGTAGATATACGTTTGCGAGCGTAGCGCTCCGCCCTTGATTTTCTCCACAAGAATATAAAAAATGTAGATCTACATTTGGAGTGCTACGCGAGCAAACGTAGATCTACGTTTGGATAGTTTAAGGGTTAATATGCCCAAGAGTGATTATTATTAAACATACATCGCATATAAACATTGCATGTTTTTATATACAGTAGGATCCCGCTTTATGGTGCTTCACTTTATGATGTTCCGCTAATACGGACATTTCAAATTACAGTGGTCCCTCGTTGTTCGTAATTAATCCGTTCCTGGAGCCGTTACTATAAACGAAATTTACGATTTACGAATCAATTTTCCCCATAAGAAATAATGTAAATACAATTAATCCGTTCCTGACACCCAGAAGCATTAAAACAAAAAAATTTTTAACATGAAATATACATGTAGTACATAAACAATACAATGGGAAATGATGAATGAAACATTAACAGCATAACACTTACCTTTATTGGAGATTCTTCTTAGTGTATGGGAGACTGGAGGAGGAGAGAGAGTGGATTGTTTATAGTTTGGAAGGGGAATCCCTTTCCATCAACACCTCAGGTACCATTTGCTTTTCTGGGGTTGCTTCTCTTCTCTGTTTCTTAATGCCACTAGGACCACCTTGAGTCACTGGAGTCCTGTCTCACAAAATAACTGTGGAGAGAGCTCTGTTTCTGGCGTCTCTAACACTTCCCTAAAATGGCCCAAGACTTTGTCAATGTACATGTTGCCAATCTGGCTTGCAACAACCTTGTTAGGGTGATGTTTCTCCATAAAGCTTTTCATCTTACCCCACATAGTAAAAATCTCTAATTTCTGAAGAAGGCACCTTCTTCCATCTCTCTTCCTCCCCCTCTGCAGCAAGATTCTGAGCTGTGATGTGTTGCTCTTCCTGCTGAAGCTCTTGCAGCTCCTCAGTGGTGAGCTCTTCACTGTGGTCTTCCACCAATTCTTCCACATCCTCCAAACTCACATCCAACCCCATGGAACTCCCCAGTGCCACAAATGATTTTACAACAGATATAGGCTCATTAGGGTTAGTCCCAAATCCTTCAAAATCCCTCTTGTCGACACAATCTGGCCACAATTTTCTCCAGGCAGAGTTCAAAGTCCTGGTAGTCACTCCCTCCCAAGCCATACCTATAAGGGTTATGCAGTGGAGGATGCTGAAGTGTTCTCTCCAAAATACCCTTAGGGTCAAGTGTCTGTGGTCACAGTCAAGCACCTGTGAAACATTGCTTTTGTGTAGTTTTTTTTAAAGTTTGCAATAACCTGCTGGTCCATGGGTTGGAGGAGAGGAGTGGTATTCAGGGGCAAGAACTTTACTGTGATGAACCCAAACTCCTCGAAAATTAGGTCATCCAAGTTTGGAGGATGAGCAGGTGCATTGTCCATTACTAGCAGGCACTTGAGATCCAATTTCTTTTCCAGGAGATACTCCTTCACACTAGGGCCAAACACTTCACTGAACCACTCGACAAAAATTTTCCTCGTGACTCATGCCTTACTATTAGATTTCCAAAACACACACAATTTACTCTTCATAACATTGTTTTTCCTGAACACTCTGGGATTTTCAGAATGGTACACTAGTAATGGCTTCACTTTGAAATCCCCACTAGCATTAGCGCAAAACATTAGCGTCAGCCTGTCTTTCATAGGCTTATGTCCTGGCATTGCCTTTTCCTCTTGTGTAATGAAGGTCCTCTTTGGCATTTTCTTCCAAAAGAGGCCTGTTTCGTCACAATTGAACACTTGTTCAGGTTTCAGTCCTTCACTGTTTATGTACTCCTGAAATTCATGCACATATTTTTCAGCCGCCTTGTGGTCTGAACTGGCAGCCTCACCATGCCTTACCACACTGTGTATGCCAGTACGGTTCTTAAATCTCTCAAACCAGCCTTTGCTGGCCTTAAATTCACTCACTTCACCACTATTTGCAGGCAATTTCTTTACCAAATCTTCATGCAACTGCCTAGCCTTTTCACAAATAAACGAAGTCATAAGGTATCTCCTGCTAATTGTTTCTCATTTATCCACACCAATAATAACTTCTCAACCTCTTCCAGTACTGGTGATCTCAATTTTGTCAGCATAGTTACTCCCTTTGCAACACCAGCATCCTTTATTTCATTTTTCTTGGCCACTATGGAACATAAGGTTGTGTAGGGTTTCTTATACATCCTGGACAGTTCGGCCACACTTGTACCACTTTCATATTGTTCAATGATGGTTTTCTTTAATTCAATCGTATTTCTCACCTTCTTTACCACAGGCTTGGCACTAGGAGCTTTCTTTGGAGCATGGTAGCTTATTTTAGTACTTGCAAGCACTAAAATAAAATGGAATATTATGAAATATTCGCTGGAGCACGCGAGGGGACCTTCGCTCACTGGTAAACAATGCCAGACTGGCTGCCGCCCTGGCTCACGCCGTGCGTACGTGTCCCGGACAAACTACGACTCACGAGTCAACCTATGAAAAGCGAGTTCATGTTTATACGAAAATGCCCCTATGATTGGCGAATTTTATGACTGCCGGGAACTACGAAAAGCGGGGGACCACTGTATGACCAAAACTCGCTATACGGCTCTCCCCACCTGACTTTCTAATATGGTCACCGCACCCCACCCGGTTTGTTTACATTCTCCGTGAGCTCCGTAAGCACCATGTCTCTCCATTATGTCTGGAAACTCCAAAATTTCAAGTGTTTTTAAAAATTATTTCATATTTCATATATTTATTTTTTAACACATTGGCTGATTCCCACCAAGGCAGGGTGGCTCGAAAAAGAAAAACTTTCATCGTCATTCACTCCATCACTGTCTTGCCAGAGGGGTGCTTTACACTACAGTTATAAAACTGCAACATTAACACCCCTCCTTATATATATTCTGATAAATATACTTATGTATACCTGTACCTAAATAAACCACACACTGTGCTGGTGTGCAGGTACACATTTAAAATCACTAAGAGTGTCTTATGTCTTGAGAAGCCATATTAGTAATGATGATAATACTCAATAATAATCACCGAGTCTCATTAAATGTTGTATATTACGTTAATGTACACATTTTCATTAATCCATCTACCATGATAATTTTTCAAAATTATATAATAAACATAGTATGTAACAAAGATGATAAATGCACCCCACAGTGGAATAAACAAACAAATATGAGACGTGGTAGCCAGACGACTTGTATGAGTGACACCATATTAGTAATGATAATAATACTCAATAATAATCTCACTAAACATGGTGTGGATGATAGAACAGGAGTGAATTTATACCCCATACAAAGAAATACAGTAGACCCTCATATTACATGGATTTATTTGGCACTTTTTGGTTGTTACACTATTGAAAGATTGCGGAATAATTTTATACAACGCTGCGTAAAACTAACCTAACATGATTCAGTTTGTGAGAGGGGAAAAAATCTGGAGCGTTGTCCACAAGATATTTCCCTAGCTCAGGCCACCGCCTGGCTGTGGGTGAGACCACTGTCTCCGCGGGGCTGCACTGGGCTTCAAGCAGCAAAGGATCGCTTCACCTTGCTACTTCATGGCAATGCATCAGGTGATTTCCAGCGTAAGCCCATAGTTATTTACTGCTCTAAGAATCCTCATGCTTTGAAGGTGTAGACAAAAACACCTTACCAGTAATTTGGAAAAAGGTCAAGAGAGGCCTGAGCTTGCTACCATCTGCAGCTCATAAGACTGCCATCCCCACGAGCCCCTTTGAGGCGGGGTAGATGGCAGACCAGAGGCCTAGCTTCTCCCTACGAGCCCCGTGAGGGCGGGGGGAATGTGGCTAGGCCTGGGGACACTTGGTCCCAAAGATGAGGAGGTACTGTACCTCCTCCCATGGGAGACTAAAGTCTCGAGACACTCCCCAGATAGGGAGCCAAGGCCGGGTCACCACTACTTGGAAAAGACCCGGGCCGGGAGAATACCGGCGAAAAAAAAAAAAAAAAAAAAAAAAACAGTAATTTGGAGCTCAAACCAGTCAGCATGGATGACAGAGGAAATATTTATTGAATGCTTTAAGCATCACTTTATTCCTGAAGTCAAGTTTTACCTGCACAGCAAGAACCTTGCATTCGAGGTTCTCTTCATTCTTGATAATTCCCGCACTCATCCAGAAGCTTTGCTGGATGTGACCCCACATGTAAAAGTTGTATTTTTACCTCCAAATACATCTTTAATACAGCCACTGTGTAACTACACAAGAAAAGTGATGAAAAAACTAGTTGCATCAATGGACTCTTGACTCCAACCTGGCAGTACCAAGCTTCTGAAATAATGTATAATGTACTGCAGGATAAAAAAAAAAAAAGCCAGAGATCCATTACAAAATTTAGGCACACACTAATACAACCATCAACTTTAGTACGAGAACCTCTACCATCCACTTCTCCCGACAACCACCATCCACCACAGCCCAGTGGGGCCCACACCATGCATCTCCACTCTTCACAATCACTGACATGCACCAGCAACCACAGTTTAAGGTAAATAATATTATTTCTGTTACATCTGTAGTCTTAAGCAACAAAACAAATTATCATTTTTATTTTTGTAAGATCTTGATATCTAATTTTTTTTTTTTTTTTTTTTTGGGGGGGGGGGAAGGGGGGGGCTCCCAGGAATGTAACCCTATCTTCAGCATAAGTTCTTCAGTTTATATAACACAGATTTATCTAACACAGCATTTCAGAAAAATAACTACCATGTAATATGAGGGTCTACTATAGTAGAAATAAGGTTGCTGCACATAACTGAATTTTCACAAAGTGAATGAAACCAGTAACCCTTGGTGGTTACTGGTAAATACATTCCAGGAAACCCTTCACTTCATCTCTTGAACACACTATGTTTAGCTAACTGAAGTGGTAGTACAGTGGACCCCCGCATACCGTTGGCCTTACATAACGTTAAATCCGCATACCGCTACATTTTATCGCTAAGATTTTGCCTCGCATACCGCTAAAAAACCCGCTCAACGCTGTTCGTCCGAGACACGTCTAATGTGCGCCCTTAGCCAGCCTCACATGTTCCGCCGGTGGCATTGTTTACCAGCCAGCCTCCGCGGTAACATCCAAGCATACAATCGGAACATTTCGTATTATTACAGTGTTTCTGGTGATTTTATCTGCAAAATAAATGACCATGGGCCCCAAGAAAGCTTCTAGTGCCAACCCTACAGGAATAAGGGTGAGAATTACTATACAGATGAAGAAAGAGATCATTGATAAGTATGAAAGTGGAGTGCGTGTCTCCAAGCTGGCCAGGTTGTATAGTAAACCCCAATCAACCATCGCTACTATTGTGGGCAACAAAAAGGCAATCAAGGAAGCTGTTCTTGCCAAAGGTTTAATTGTGTTTTCGAAACAGATCGCAAGTGATGGAAGATGTTGAGAGACTCTTATTGGTGTGGATAAATGAAAAACAGATAGCAGAAGATAGCATCTCTCAAGTGATCATAAGTGAAAAGGCTAGGAAGTTGCATGACGATTTAATTAGAAAAATGCCTGCAACTAGTGATGATGTGAGTGAATTTAAGGCCAGCAAAGGTTGGTTTGAGAGATTTAAGAGGCGTAGTGGCATACATAGTGTGATAAGGCATGGTGAGGCTGCCAGTTCGGACCACAAAGCAGCTGAAAAATATGTGCAGGAATTCAAGGAGTACAAGACAGTGAAGGACTAAAAACCTGAACAAGTGTTTAATTGTGATGAAAACAGGCCTGTTTTGGAAGAAAATGCCAAGCAGGACGTACATTACTCAGGAGGAAAGGCACCCCCCAGGACATAAGCCTATGAAAGAAAGGCTTACTCTGTTGATGTGTTCCAATGCTACTGGTGATTGCAAAGTGAAGCCTTTATTAGTGTATCACTTTTGAAACTCCCAGACCGTTCAGGCAAAAGAATGTCCTCAAGCTAATTTGTGTGCGCTGTGGAGGGCAAACAGTAAGGCATGGGTCACTAGGGACTTTTTCTATGACGGGAAATACACCATGCATTTGCCCCCAATATGAAAGATTACCTAACTGAAAAGAAATTAGAACTTAAGTGCCTCCTGGTGTTAGAAAAATGCCCCCGTCATCTACAGACGTGGCAGAAACAACTTTATGGGGACATGAAAAATTTATTAAGGTGAAGTTTTTGCCTCCTAATACCACTCCTCTCCTGCAGCCCATGGACCAGCAGGTTATTGCAAACTTCAAAAAACTGTACACAAAAGCTCTGTTTGAAAGGTGCTTTGTAGTGACCTCAGAAACTCAATTTACTCTAAGAGACTTTTGGAGAGATCACTTTAATATCCTCAATTGTGTAAACCTTATAGGTAAGGCTTGGGGGAGTGACTAAGAGGGCCTTGAACTCTGCTTGGAAGAAACTGTGGCCAGAATGTGTAGACAAAAGGGATTTTGAAAGGTTTGAGCTAACCCTGAGAATCCTATGCCAGTTGAGGAATCCATTATGGCATGGGAAAGTCTTGGGGTTGGAGGTTAGTGGGGATGATGTGGAAGAGTTGGTGGAGGAGGACAAGAAGAACTAACCACTGATGAGCTCATAGATCAACTTCAACAGCAGAGGCCAGACCTGAGGAAACTGGTTTGAAGGAGAGGAGAGAGAAAATTGAAGAAATTGCCTACTAGAAAAATTAAAAGGAAATCTGTGCAATGTGGCTGAAAGTGCAAACCTTTATGGATGAAAATCACCCTCACACAGCTATTGCAAGCCGAGCTGTGACTATTAACACTGACTTATGTTGTGAAACACTTTAGGGAAGCCCTAAAGGAACGAGAGGTACGGGCCACTATGGACAGATATGTTGTCCCGACAGAACTCCAGTGACTCTGAAGCTGGTCCTAGTGGCATTAAAAAGAAGAAGGAAGTAACCCCAAAAAAGGGACTAGACACCTCAATCTTAATGGAAGGGGAATCCCCAAACACTACACTCCCTCCCCCAAACCCATCAATCATCACCGATCTTCAATAAAAGTAAGTGCCCATGAAAACTGTGCTTTGCCTTTTCATTTGGTGTATTAAAATTAATATTTCATGTGGTAAAAGTTTTTTTTTTTCCATACTTGGGGTGTCTTGCACGGACTAATTTGATTTCCAATTATTTCTTATGGGGAAAATTCATTCGCATAACGATAATTTCGCATAACAATGAGCTCTCTTGCCACGGATTTAATATCGCTATGCGGGGGTCCACTGTATAATGAATGAATGAGGGTCACTGCATAAAAGTGAACTTGCATATAACCAGCTCACATCCAAGTGAGGGTTTATATTTCTTAGCTCTGGAGGCCTTTCTTAGTGTCTGGAGTTTATCATTCAAAAGTTTATATGAGTGCAGATATAAGATTACTGTTGAAATACAAATTTCTATTTATTGAAAGTACAGTATGTCATGAAGTTTTTAAGAATTCAGGAATTGTTTTCAAAATGCTTTATGTAACAGTTTTTCGTAGTTTTATTTATATGATTTCCAGTGACAATATATTTATTTTCAGTTATTTGTAGATGAATGATTCTATTCAAGATTGATGGACTGACCACATCGACTCAAGGTTGAGGGGACTGATTTACCTCATTCTCCCCCTGTTCTCAAGATTCCCCTTTTGAAATAGACTGATGAAGCCACTGTGTGGCGAAACGTTTCCTCAAAGATAGCCAAGAGTTGCACATGTTTTCTAATTTATTTTCAGTTATCCCTAGATCTTTCTCTCTGAGGCTTTCAATGTTGTCTACTGCTGTTTTCTCCTATTTAGTGGATGACACTACCTTCATTTTTCCAATCATAATCTAGATGATTTCAACAACATACCAATGAAGATTGAGACACTTATGGCAACATATGGGAATCTTTATTCAGGAAACGTTTCGCCACACAGTGGCTTCATCAGTCCAATACAAAGTAAAAAAAGTGTAAGGAGAGGAGTAGTTTGAGGTTTGAGGTAATCAGTCCCTCAAACCTGGAGTCGATGTGTTTCAGTCCATCTATAAGATTGATGGACTGAACACATTGACTCCAGACTGAGGGACTGATTACCTCAAACCTCAAACGCCTCCTCTCCTTACACCTTTCTACTTTGTATTTGGACTGATGAAGCCCCTGTGTGGCGAAACGTTCCTGAATAAAGATTCCCATATGTTGCATAAGTGTCTCAATCTTTTTTAACTTGTCGGTTTTTCAAATCATTCATCACAACATACTCAATGTTTTAATAGAAAGATACACACTTGGATGTTGAGAAAAAAAAAAAAGTTACATGGATAAAATCTACTATATAACATTGCACAATAAGTTAAAAAAAAATTCAACTAAATAAAGGTGAATAATACACCCAAAGGGTGGGGAAAATTCTTGTGTATTCAAACCCTAAACGCAAAATTAAATTTAACAAACACATAACTAAGAAAGTTTCCAAACCGTGAGAGTTATTTCTAGAATACATACTGGTTTAAAAGATTAAAGATGCTTTATTTCAGCATGATACAACATTTGTAGAGAGATGGGTGACACTTAGGTGTGCATGCAGAAAGCCCCTAGTATGCAGAACATTTAGGAAAAACTTAAGCCATCTTAAAAATAAAAGGAACTGCCCTCAGGGTGTGTGTGTGTGCATGGAGATCTAAAAAAGGGAAATCATCTAAAACTAATCATAACCCAACAAATATCTGCCATAAGAACAATCAATCTGATTTGAAACAGTGCCGATGTCACCAGTTTTAAGAAATCTGAGCCTTCTTTTCCCCCACCCTCCCAACACACAAGCACTACAATGGATCAGGGAATACCTGTCATGAAGACAAGTCATGGTACATGGCAAGGTGTCAGAGTGGGCACCTGTGATGAGTGGGGTTCCACAAGGGTCAGTCCTAGGACCAGTGCTGTTTCTGGTATTTGTGAATGACATGATGGAAGGATTCAGGAAGACTGGTTCAAGCAAGTGAAATCTCTACTAGTATTAAGTAGTTCCTAAGTACTGTGCTAGTTTTAGTCTGCCTGAAATGTTTCACGTTACAAGGGATTTTCTTCACAATGTACAAGATGATGTAATCCCAAAGCTGAATCAACCCCCTGTAATTCCTGGAAACATAATTTGACTTGAATTTTCATTATAGGGCACCTACTTACATTAAACTGCACTATCCATCTATCACTCCATTTGCTCATTTTGTAAGTTTTCTGTCATAGGTGATTTTCATGATATGAATTGCTTATTTTGCATAAATGTAGGATTTTTGCATTATCTAATTTTTATTATTTTTTTTTTCAGTCTACTGTGCCTTCTCTCATCATGAGAATGTGTCCATAGCTCGATCGTGGGGCACCGGGTCATACA
>NW_026469622.1:0-12049 GCF_026875155.1 Cherax quadricarinatus
GGGGAGATGGATCTTCAATTTCCCTAACAAATCGAACACAAAGAGTAGTGGTCAACAGAGTTAAATCGGAGGCTGCCATAGTGAAGAGCTCTGTTCCACAAGGCACAGTACTCGCCCCATCTTATTCCTTATCCTCATATCAGACATAAACAGAGATATACACCACAGCACCGTATCATCCTTTGCGGATGATACTAGGATCTGCATGAGGCTGTCATCTGCTGAGGACGCGGTTAACCTCCAAAAGATATAAACAAAGTTTTCCAGTGGGCAACGGTAAACAATATGATGTTCAATGAGGACAAATTCCAACTACTCCGTTATGGAAAACTGGAGGAGATAATAACTAGAACAGAGTATACTATGACTCCGGCCATACAATAGAGCGGAAAAATAATGAAAGGGGACCTGGGAGTCGTAATGTCTGAGATCTCACTTTCAAGGATCACAACAGTGCCACGATCACACGGGGCAAAGAAAATGAAAGGATGGATAATGAGAACTTTCAAAAACGAGAGATGCCAAGCCCATGATGATCCTTTTCAAATCACTTGTTCTCTCTAGGCTGGAATACTGCTGTACATTAACATCTCCATACAAAGCAGGTGAAATCGCAGATCTAGAGAGTGTACAGAGATCCTTTACTGCACAGTATAAGTTCTGTCATGCACCTTAACTACGGGATCGTTTGGGAAGCACTTGACTTGTTACTCTTTGGAACGCAGGAGGGAGATATATTCATAATCTACACTTGGAAAATCTTGGAAGGAATGGTCCCAAATTTTGCACACAGAAATCACTCCCTACGAAAGTAAAAGACTGGGAAAGGGCGATGCAAAATGCCGCCAAAAAAAAAGTAGGGGCGCCTTTGGGTACACTAAGAAAAAACACCATAAGTGTCCGGGGCCCAAAAACTTTTCAAAAAGCCTCCCATCAAGCATTGGGGGAAATTTGCCAATAAACCCCTGGCTGCCTTCAGAGAGAGCTGGACAGATACCTAAAGTCAGTGCCAGATCAGCCGGGCTGTGGCTCGTACGTCGGACTGCGTGCGGCCAGCAGTAACAGCCTAGTTGATCAGGGGCCCCGATCCATCGGGAGGCCTGGTCGTGGACCGGGCCGCGGGGGCGTTGATCCCCGAAAACCCCCAGTTTAAACCCTTTAGGTAACCTGTCTTCTCTCTCACGTCTCGACTAGAACTGCTGTACTGTGCCCGGAGGGCAAGCGGCATTCAACATCATGCATGGTCAGCAGAATGAATCAGTAATGGTCAGTGATCACGTAGGGAGGCGGTAAATCAGAAACGGTTGGTATGAGTCAAAACTACTGACACTACTGGTAACTGATAAATACTGATAATTACAAACCCTGATCACACTTGTTTAAGGCTTTCGCAAAGTCTGTGTATACATCTGCATTTTGTTTGTCCCCCAGAGCATCCCAAAACCATGTCATGGTGGTCTGGTAGTTGGGAAAGGCAAGAGCGACTTACTCTAAACCCATGCTGCCCTAGGTTGTGTAACTGATGGGTATCTAAGTGGGTGGCAATCTTGCTTTTTAGATGTTTATGATGTTGGGACGTTAGTGCTATTTGCCTGTAATTCTTTGCAATTGCTTTACTGATATTGCAGTACCATTATGGACATAAAACAGCATTATAGTTCCATTATCGTCATAAAACAGCATTGTAGAATCATTATCGTCATAAAAAAAGCACCGCTAGCACCAATACCATCACTAAGCAGCACCGTAGCACCACTGATATCACTAAACAGCACCGTAGCATCATTCATGATCATAAAACAACACCGTAGCACCGTTACCATGACAAAACAACGTCTTGATATTATTTGCGTCACAGAACATTACCGTGGTTTCGTTACCGGCACAAACAATGTCTTATGCACCATTAACGTCAGAAAACTACTAAAAAAAATAGCCCAGCTGGAGCGCCGTGTAAGCGATACCCGGACACCAGCCAGCAATTGCTCAGAGAGACGTGGGGAGAGAGACGAGATGGGTAGAGAAGGACCAAGAAATAGGATGGGAGGAAGGTAGAAAAGGGAAAATAAATATATATATATATATATATATATATATATATATATATATATTATATATATATATATATATATATATGTCGTGCCGAAAGGCAGAACTTGCGATCTTGGCTTAAATAGCAACGCTCATCTTGCCATATAGGACAAGTGAAAATTTGTGTATGTAATAATTTCGCCAAAATCATTCTGAACCTAACAAAAAAAATATATTTCACTGTGTTTGTTTAGTATTAAATTATTGTAAACAAATCTATAATATATTTAGTTGGGTTAGGCTAAAATAAAATTGTTCTTGTTATAATAAGGTTAGGTAAGTTTTCTAAGATTCTTCTGGTGGCAAAATTATAAAACTTTTACATTAACATTAATGAAAAAATACATCATTAAACATATAAAAGAAAATATCAGAAAGGACTTAATTTTAAATGAGTTCTTGCTAATTGACCAGTTTTACATATTCGGCACGACATATATATAACATGCATGCATATATGCATGCATGCATATATACATACATACATGCATATATACATACATGCATATATACATACATGCATATATACATACATACATATATACATACATACATATATACATACATATATACATACACACACACATACATATATACATACACACACATTTACACAGACACAACACACACACACACACACACACACACACACACACACACACACACACACGCAACACACACACACACACACACAACACACACACACACACACACACCACACACTCCACACACACACACACACACACACACACACACACACACACACACACACACACACACACACACGCCACACACACACACACACACACACACACACACACACACACACACAAGAGTGGTAAGGAGGAAGGGAGATAGAGACGGGACAAGTTCTTTTTTTATTACGAGATAAAATTGGGTACGTCAGATGTGTACTGCTGCTGCCCAACTCTGCATCACACTAAACTATATTTAAGTACACGTACAATTTTTTCCATTGGAAATCTTGGCGTTGCATCTTGGAAGCCTTTTTTCTAATATATATATATATATATATTATATATATATATATATATATATATATATATATATATATATATATATAATTACATATGTCATACCGAATAGGTACAATTGGTCAATTAGCAAGCACTCATTTAAAATTAAGTCATTTCTAAAATTTTCTCTTATACGTTTGAAGATATTTTTTTCATATATGTTAATGTAAAAATTAATAATTTTGTACCAAAATAACCTTAGAAAACTTACCTAACCTTATTATAACAAGCGCAATTTAATTTAGCCTAATCCACCTAAATATATTTTAGATAACTTTTCAATAATTTAATAAACAAACACAATGAAATATATTTTTTCGCTACGTTCAGAATGATTTTTGCGAAATTATTGCATACACAAATTTTCATTTGCCTTATTCGGCAAGAAGAGCGTTGCTATTTAAGCAAAAATCTCAAGTTTTACTTATTCGTACTCTTTATTTTTATATAATGTTATATATATATATATATATATATATATATATATATATATATATATATAATATATATATATATATATATATATATATATATAAAGGATAAGCAAGAAAGTGAAAGAAAATAATCTGTTGCACTATGAGGGAATGTAAAGTGGAGGGAGGGGTGTGTGTGTGTGTGTGTGTGTGTGTGTGTGTGTGTGTGTGTGTGTGTGTGTGTGTGTGTGTGTGTGTGTGTGTGTGTGTGTAAGGTAGTGTGCCACAGGGATGCGAATATGCAACATTATGCAGCAAGGTGTATCATGTACACAAGTCTGCAACAGACGGGTATACTGTATAGCAGTCTACAGCTGTGATGTGTCTGCAGGAGCGGCGGCGTTGTATCCAGAAGATAGAACACAGCACTGCAGGTACTTATTTAAGTCTATAGCTGGCGGGTCAGCTACAGGCTTAATACGTACCCGCAAATATTACACACACTCTCCTTCCTAGACCAATATGAATGTACAGCAGTCTGCAGCATGATGCTGTAGCTGCAGTAGTCTGCAGCATGGTGCTATTGCTGCAGCAGTCTGCAAGCATGTGCTGTAGCTGCAGCAGGTCGCTCCTGCCTCACAACTACTGGATCACTATATGGCCTTGGATGCACTTGAAGACAATCAGAATGAAGATGTAATATACACAGACTTTGCAAAAGTGTTTGAGAAGTGCGATCATGGTGTAATATCGCACAAAATACGTGCTAAAGGAATAACTGGCAAAGTGGGAGATGGATATTCAACTTCCTAACCAATCGAGCATAAAGAGTAATAGTCAACAGAGTTAAATCGGAGGCTGAGGAGTCTGTTCCACAAGTTCCATAGTACTCGCCCCCATCCTGTTCCTCATCCTCATATCAGACATAGACAGAGATATAACCCACAGCACCGTATCATCCTTTGCAGATGATACTAGGATTTGCATGAGGCTGTCATCTATTGAGGACACGCACAAAGAAGACATAAACAAAGTTTTCCAGTGGGCAACGGTAAACAATATGATGTTAAATGAGGACAAATTCCAACTACTACGTTATGGAAAAGTGGAGGAGATAATAACTAGAACAGAGTATACTACAACTCTGGCCATACAATAGAGCGGAAAAATAATGTAAGGGACCCGGGAGCAGTAATGTCTGAGGATCTCACTTTCAAGGATCACAACAGTGCCACTATCACAAGTTCAAAGATGGAATAGGATGGATATTGAGAACGTTCAAAACGAGAGATGCCAAGCCAATGATGATCCTTTTCAAATCACTTGTTCTCTCTAGGCTGGAATACTGCTGTACATTAACATCTTCATTCAAAGCAGGTGAAACTGCAGATCTAGAGAGCGTACAGAGAATCTTTACTGCACGTAATAAGTTCTGTCAGGCACCTTAACTACTGGGAACGCTTGGAAGCACTTGACTTGTACTCGTTGGAAAGCAGGAGGGAGAGATATCATAATCTACACTTGGAAAATCCTGGATGGAATGATCCTGAATCTGCACACAGAAATCACTCCCTACGAAAGTAAAAGACTGGGCAGGCGATGCAAAATACCCCCAATTAAAAGTAGGGGCGCCATTGGTACTACTAAAAGAAAACACCAGAAGTGTAGCTGCAGCACCCTTGCAGCATGGTACTGTACCTGCAGCAGTTTGCAGCATGGTGTTCTAGCTACAGCGATCTGCCGTGCTGTGTTGCATCTGCAGCAGTCTGCAACAAGGTGGATATCCTGGAGAGTAAAGGGTCGCAGGAAAGGGGTTTAAAAATTTAAAGAGCGAGGAGTGTGTTATAGTGTTTCTGGTCGTTGTTTTCATTCTCTCTCCTCTCCCCCACCCCAACCACCACCCCCACCACCTCCTCCTCCTCCTCCAAATTCCTCCTCCTCCACCTCCTCCTCCTTCCCCCCCCCCTCCTTCTCCTTCCCCCTCCCCCTCCTTCCCCCCCCCCTAACATGCGTCTCCCAAACATCACCTTACTGCCATGTGTCTCACCACCACACTTTACTGCCATGTGCCCTCATCACCATCACCTTACTGCCATGTTTTCTCATCACCATCACCTTACTGCCATGGTCTCATCACCACCACCACCTTAATGCCATGTGTCTCATCACCACCACCACCTTACTGACATGTGTCTCACCACCACAACCTTACTGACATGTCTCAACCACCACCACCTTTAAACTGAAAATGTCTCCCCACCACAAACCTTACTGCCATGTGTCTACCACCACCACCACTTACTGCCATGTGTCTCACCACAACCCCCTTTAAACTGCCATGTGTCACCACCCCCACCACCTTACTATGTGTCCTCACCACCACCTTACGCCATGTGCCCTCACCACCACCATCACCTTACTGCCATGTGTCTCACCACCAAACCACCTTACTGCAATGTGTCTCACCACTACCACCTTACTCCCATATGTCTCACCATCACCACCCCCTTTAAACTGCCATGTGTCTCCCCACCACCACCTTACTGCCATGTGTCTCACCACCACCATCTTACTGCCATGTGTCTCACCACCACCATTTTACTGCCATGTGTCCACCACCACCATCTTACTGCCATGTGTCTCACCACCACCCACCTTACTGCCATGTGTGTCAAAAACTTCCCACTCTACCATCTCTCTTCTATTCGTGATATTTTTTTTTTGCCCCCTTCTCTTTTTACCCCATTTGCTCTTGGTTCCCTTTTTCTTCTTCCCTCCTCGTTTTTCTTATATTCTTTCTTCCATTCCTCCTTCCTTCCACTTCCTGTCCTCTCCTCCTCCTCCTCCTCTAGTATCTTTTTAGGTTCCCTTTCCCTCGTTCCTTTGCTTGTTTTTTTTATTCTCCTGCACTCTCTTATCACTTCCTGTTTCTTACTTCCCACTTCTTTCATCATTTACTCTCTCTCCTCCTCCCACTTTTAATGTTGATTCTTGTTCCAGTCATCCATACTTTAGAGGTTTATCTCCTTTGCCTTTTTTTTTTTTTTTTTTTCATCGACTTTATCCTCAACACTTGGCTTTTCCTCCTCGTCTGTTTAAAATATACTGACGGTAGAAATGACAGGAGTGTTCTGCAGATCTGCCCACTATGGCACATCATCTTATTGGCCTGAAACTGTGTGTATGATCAGTCACTTGAAGCTTCAGGATGAGCTAGTATCTTGATTACTTAAAGAGGTTAGGTGTTAGGGAAGGAGATGGTCCTAAACTATCGTTGAGGGCAGAAGAGACTTGTATGAAGTCCGAAGAATATGAGACAGGGTGAGACTGTGCTAAGAGACAGTGGGGTACAAGTCACTGGGTTAAGAGACTGGAAGATGGGGTGGAAGTGAATACAACTCACCTTCATCCAATGGTACGCATTACCCTTTGTATTATATATTGTTTCCTTAGTACTAGGTTTACTGTCTTGTCGCTAAGGATTTATGGGCAAAGCTAAACCAATACAGTGATAAACTTATAGCTGGAGTGAAGGTCCTTGGGAAATGGCAGGCCAGGTGAACCCTACTTATGATGAGTAAGTAATACAGTATTAGGGCACGGATGACTGGCCCATTTTTTTTTTTCAGTGAGAATCATCAGTACGAGACGATTCTATGTAGACGGAGTTTTGAGCACACACGACTCATCCATAGCTAGGTGGCTGCAGGTGCTCCTGTCCCTGCTGCTGATTGTGGAGTATATTTTACCTGTTGGTCGACAACTTCGGCCAATGTTGCCTAATTCGTGGTTTTTTATAACTACCAGCATACATGCAGGCACCTTTTGTATTTTTCAAGCAAGTATTTTTATTTTAATTATATTTTTTAGTAGATGCTGGTTAATTCAACTTGGATTTTTTGTTTGTGCTGTTGCTTTGAATGTTTTTTTTTCATCAAAGTGTTCTTTGCAAATGTTAGTAAATATGGTTGTGTTCAGTGTTGTCAAAAATTTCCGAGTGACTTAATAGGTCTAAGCAGGTCTTTTCTTTCCCCTCCTCCCCACTTTTCCATCCTTTCCTTCCCACACCCATCGGGCCACCCTCTTCACCCATCCATTTTCTCCAAGCATTACTTTTAAACTCCTTCCTGCACCACCACCCTCCCGGATCATCCTGGGGACAGCTGTCACAGCTTGGTACTTTTAGGTTACACCTGTTGTCACCTGCCCAGATAGTGCAGGTTCCTGCCACCATCCCAGATGGTGCAGGCTCCAGCTCCTATCGCAGATGGTGCCTCACTCCCTCTCCCAGTGATCCTTGCCACTCCGTACTGTATCATAACTGAGTTCCCCGATGCAGCATCCCGTGGCGGCGTAGACATGTTGCATCATGTTGTACGACCGCAGCAGAAACCCGATACAGCCACCTTAATCCCGAATGAGCACATTTAGGGGACGTAGGTGGGGTGTAGGGAACGTAGGTGGGGTGGAGGGAACGTAGGTGGGGTTGGAGGGAACGTAGGTGTGGTGTAGGGAAGGTATGTGGGGTGGAGCTACCCGTAGTATGTAGCATTTCCAGCACGGTAGACAGTGAGTTATTACTTTAGGTAATTCTTAAAGCGATTAAGTAAGTTTGTCGAGTGTCATCAAGATCACACTTGTTTTATTCTCAGTGAAGAGCATTGTTGTTTAATTATCTTTCAGTGAACGTTTGTTTTTCAACGAAATGCTAAATATTATGTTAATAGCAGTATGCCCCAGTCTACTAATGGGGCATGCTGATTTAAATTTTCACACAAAAAGTGTAACAATTGGCCCCTGTAACCATAGAAAATAGTCCCTTTGAACATTAAGGGTACATAGATAGCTAGGAGTGTCTTGACTTCCAGGTCTGACCTGGAAAAAGCACATAACACACCTTCAACAAGTCACCATCTCAAGACTTACCATACACACACTCCTGACTAGCATAACCTGAGGAGCACATAACACTCTTCTCCAGTGGTACAGTAGTTACACACACACAACTAATTGTCTACTGCCAAGCAAGCGCATTAAAAGCACCAAACCCCCAAAATTGGACACAGAACAAATAATTGTTATGGTAATGATTTGTGGGAGGTTACACTCATGACCATTACAAAACCTCCAAGGAGGAAACAATCAATCACAATCACAACATGTGACCATGGAGTGATTGCACATAAAATGAGGGAGATAGCGATAACAGGGAAAGTTGACAAATGGATATTAAGTTTTCTGACAAACAGAACAAGTCGTAGTGAACAAATTAAGATCTAGGATTAGCAAAGTAAAAGCGGGTACTGTCCATAGGGTAGATACTGGGGCGCGCAATAAACTAGCCGCTTCGTCAAGAAAATCTAAAAATATAATCCAAAGCTCACAACTCAAGAAGCTCACAACACAACGAGCCATAGTGTGCTAGACACCTCATTAAATTTCTACACATCCATTTCGCTCCACACAAACCTTGTGATCGCCAGTCCACACGAATCCAAAGGAATCTGTCTAGGTCATGCATTTTTTTTTCGTTCTAAATCTATTTGAATTGTTATGTTAGCATTGTTTTGTAAACATTTATATCAGTAAGAGGATATGTTGATAATGGTATAAAATACTGACAAGTTGATGATGTAGCAGGTGTAGTATTGAAATGAAGATCTTCATTTCACTACTACACCTGCCTCTGTATTGGACTGAAGGAGCCTACCATGTAGGCGAAACGTTTCAACAAAGATATCCAACTGTTGCCCGTGTGTCTTAATCATCCAAAAGTGGATTCCTCCAAGATCCACTTATTCCGTTCTAGGGTGTACACTACGGACAGTGTGGGTCCCATAACAGAACTGAGGGACTCCTCTGGTTGTCATTGATTATCTTCCCTTTTTCTCTGACTTGCACTTTTGGTCTATAGTCTTGTGTGTGTTGACATGTCTGTAGTTTACGACTTCATGGCTTTTCATTTTGTTGTCGTTATTACATTTGTGGAGGTGTTTGTTACTGGATCCTTAGGCTGTCAGCCCTCCATTGTTAAGTACCCACGGCAAAATCTATAGCTCCAGTTCCTTATACATAGTCGAGGGGCTTTTTTTCTGGAGCTTTTGAGTTCTGGGAAACGAGCACGTTTGGTCCTATTCGTTCCATTCCATCCTCGTCTCCCTCGCCTTTTCTATTAAAAAATCCAAAAGCTTCACTCTTAACCTCTGGCCTCAGGGATTTGGAGAGGAAAGGCATGTTTAGTCCTCATTCCCTTCTGTTCATGGTTTACCTTCATTCTTTGCCTGTTTCACCGATGACTTTCATCTTCTCTCCTGTAGATAAATGGTTCAGAGACCCGACAAGCTCATAAATTAGACACATGTGCAACACTTGGGTATCTTTATTGAGGAAACGTTTCGCCGCACAGTGGCTTCCACCAGTGTTGCACATGTGTCTTTTTGAGAACCATATGATTTTACTGCCTTTTTTAATCGTGAGCATTCCTTCATTGCCTTCTCAACCTATTCCTTCTTATCCTCCATCTTCTGCAAACTCGCCAGTGATTTGATAAATGTCTAATTTATCATCGTCTCTCCTGGTATATCCTCAGTCTGTATTCAGTGCTCTTTTCCACTTTAAAATATAAACTTACCTGCACCTAATCGTCTTTCCCAGTTGGGTTTTCCTGACCAATATCTCCTCTTTCATCGTTTTCTTTGCAAATACAGACCTTAAGGGTCTTTTATCCTTATAATATCCTAAAATATAAAACGGAGCTCCAGCTTTTTCTGTCCAGCTAATGTTTCTGATTCCTTCTGCATTCCTTGGGCAGACTTCTAAACACAGCCTATCTTCCTGTTCATAGCCAATTTCCTCATACTTACGACGATTGTTGGCTCTGTTTCTATCTAATTGCAATTATAGTAATGAAGTCACTGCTACAATTGCAGCTGAATGCATGCTCAAATCATGTTGTTATGTATGTATGTAGACATGAAAACTAGTTTCTTGTACTCATCCTATCCTCAGTTTGAGCACATTTGTGCCTCAAATTTCCCCTCAAGGGAAGTTCCTTGAGGCTGGTGAGGGGCACTTCGAGCTTAGGGCTTGGACCTGTGCTCCGATTTGACTCACTCTGTTCACAAGTACTCATCAAATTGAGTGTATCTTCACCTCATCTTGAATTTATCGTTGCTTTTGAGAAATCACTTCCACATTTATATTGAAAAAATCCTTATCCTCTCCATTTCCTTAGTTCTGTCACATTTATCATTTTCTATAGTCTTTCCTTTATTCGATTCTTTCATCTCTTACTCCCATCTCCACCTTTGCCTATGTGTGACACTTCTCACTGAGGAGTGTGTCAACATTCCCTCTCTCTCACCACATCTCACAACACCCACACACACACAGCTGCTGTTTTACTGTGCCAGCCAGGGTGTCATGGCCAGTCACTCAGCGTACGCTCACACTAGCTGTACTCGCCTGGTTGTACTCACCTAGTTATGGTTGCAGGGGGCGATTCACAGCTCCTGGTCCCGTCTCTTCACTGGTCGCTCGCTACTAGGTCACTCTTCCTGTTCCATGAGCTGTATCATACCTCGTCTTAAAGCTATGTATGGATCCTTCCTCCACTACATCACTTCCCAAACTATTCCATTTCCTGACAACTCTGTGACGGCAGAAATACTTACTAACATCCCTGTGATTTATCTGCGTCTTCAGCTTCCATCTGTGACCCCTTGTTGCTGTGTCCCATCTGTGGAACATCCTGTCTGTCCACCTTGTCAATTTCTATCAGTATTTTATATGTCGTTATCATGGCCTCCCTATCTCTCCTGTCTTCCAGTGTCGTCAGGTCGATTTCCCTTAACCTCTCCTCGTAGGACATACCCCTTAGCTCCGGGACTAGTCTTGTTGCAAACCTTTGCACTTTCTCTAGTTTCCTTTACATGCCTGTCTAGGTTGGGTTCGAAACGGTGCTGCATACTCAATATGGTCCTAACGTACAACAGTGTACAGGGTTTCCCGAACGGTGTGCATGTGTGTTTGTGTGTGTGTTTGTGTGTGTTTGTGTGTGTTGTTGTGTGTGTTTGTGTGTGTGTTGTTTGTGTGTGTGTGTGTGTTTGTGCGTGTGTTTGTGTGCGTGTGTGTGATCCCGGTCACGACAAGCTCTTTTTTAAAAACCTGTTTATAAAACTCTGTGTATGACATAATAACTTCTAAAATATGTGCTACAGTGTGTGTGCCATCGGCCCCAGACTCAGAGTCAAGTTAAGCATAAAATATGGCACTTAATGGATTTCTAATGGTTTGGCTCTTTTATGCTCGATGATGAACATTGCTGCAGAGCCTTATACATTGATCATGATTTTGTGTTTGGGGGGGGGAGGGGGAGCTTAAATTAGCAACGCTCTTCTTGACGAATAAGACAAACGAAAATTTGTGTATACAGTAATTTCGCATAAAAATCGTTCTGAACCTAGTGAAAAAAATATATTTCATTGTGTTGTTTATATTTAAATTTCT
>NW_026469623.1:0-11145 GCF_026875155.1 Cherax quadricarinatus
AGGGCGGGGCAGGGACGACACGTTTAGAACTTGACCTTCCCTCCCCGCCAGTAGGGGGGAGAGAGGTTGTTTTTTCCCCAGTCCATTGGAGCAGAGCCCCTCCCCGGGCATCACGGACTAGACAGCACGTTCTTGAATCACGATTGATGAACGTTCAGATTGGAACGTCCAGTGTTTTATCTGTCAGATGTTCGTTCGTTAATAACGTTTAAAGCCTATCGACTGCACGATAGGTCGTTCTTAGGATGTATATACTAAAGTGTATGGTACTCAGTGTATATACCGAGGTGTATGACAGTGTATATACCGAGGTGTATGGCACTCAATGTATATACCGAGGTGTATGGCACTCAGTGGGTATATCATTAAACCGAGGTGTATGGCACTCATTTGTATATACCGAGGTGTATGGGGGGGCACTCATTGTATATACCGAGGTGTATGGCACTCACTGTATATACCGAGGTGTATGGCACCTTTTCAGTGTATACTACCCGAGGTGTATGGCACTCAGTGTATATACCGAGATGTATGGCACTCAGTGTATATACCGAGGTGTATGGCACTCATTGTATATACCGAGGTGTATGGCACTCACTGTATATATCGAGGTGTAGGGACTCAATGTATATACCAAAGGTGTATGACACTCGGTATATATACCGAGGTGTATGGCACTCAGTGTATACACCGAGGTGTATGATACTCAGTGTATATACTGAGGTGTATGGCATTCAGTGTATATACCGGGGTGTATGGCACTCAGTGTATATACCGAGGTGTATGGCACTCAGTGTATATACCGTGAAGGGTGTATGGCACTCATGTATATACCTAGGTGTATGCATTTTAATCCTCATTTTAAGTATTAAAGTATTCTTGTTTTGGTGGTGAATTAAGTTAGGTGGAGCCTACTGGAATCTAACTGGAGTCTACCTGGAGTCTAACTGGAGTCTACCTAAAGTCTAACTGGAATCTACCTTTAGTCTAACTGGAGCCTACCTGTAATATACCTGGAGGGTGTTCCAGGGGTTAAGTTCCCGCGGCCTGGTTTATGACCAGGTCTTCTGGTGGATCAGGGCCTGATTAACCAGGCACTCTAACTTATGAGCCACAACCCGGCTGGATAGGAACTGATTTTTTGGACCCTATCCAGTTCCCCTTGAAGACAACCAGGGGTCTATTGGTAATCCCCCTAATATATGATGGGAGGCTGTTGAACAGCCTTGGGCCCCTTACACTTATTGTGTTGTCTCTCGGCATACTCATGAGGCCCCTGCTTTTCAGTGTGGGTATACTGTATCATATGCCTAGCCTTTTCCTTTTGTAGGGAGTGATTTCTATGTACAGATTTGGTACCAGTCCCTCTAGGATTTTCCAGGTGTAACTTATGATGTATCTCTCTCGCCTGTGTTCCAGGGAGTACAGGTCAAGGAACTTCTAACGTTCCCAGTAACTAAGGTTCTTGACTAACTTATGTGTGTAGTGAAAGTTCTCTTTGCATTCTCAGGATCTACGTTTTCACCTGCCTTGAATGGGACTGTTAGTGTACAACAGTATTCCAGCCTAGAGAGAACAAGTGACTTGAAGGGGATCATCATTTGCTTGGCATCCCTTACCTGGAGTCTACTCGGAGGGTATTCCGGGGATCAACACCACTGTGGCCCGGTCCACGACCAGGCCTTCCGGTGAATCAGGGCCTGATCAACCAGGGTGTTATTGCTGGCTGCACGTAATCCAACATAGGAACCACAGCCCGGCTGATCCGACACCGACTTTAAGTATCTGTTCAGTTCCTTCTTGAAAGCAGCCATGGGTCTATTGGTAATTCCCGTATGCTGGTGGGAGGCTGTTGAACAGTCTTGGGCCCCGGATACTTATGGTGTTTTCTCTTAGTGTACCAATGGCGCCCCTACTTTTTCACTGGGGATTTTGCATCGCCTGTCAAGTCTTTTACTTTCGTAGGGAGTGATTTCTGTGTGCAGATTGGGACCATTCCTTCTATGATTTTCCAAGTGTAGATCATGATATATGGATCTCTCACTCGCTTGGGTTCCAACGATACAAGTCAAGTCCTTCCAAGCGTTTCCCAGAAAGTTGAGATGTTTGATAGAACTTATGTGTGTAGTAAAAGTTCTCTGTACACTCTCCAGGTCTGCAATTTCACCTGCTTTGAACGGAAATGTTAATGTGCAGCAATATTCCAGCCTAGAGAGAACAAGTGATTTGAAAGGATCATCATTGCTTGGCATCTCTTGTTTTGAATGTTCTCATTATTCATCCTATCATTTTCTTTGCACTTGTGATCGTGATACTGTTGTGATCCTTGACAGTGAGATTCTCAGACATTACTACTCCCAGGTCCTTACATTATTTTTCTGCTCTATTGTATGATCAGAATTTGTAGTATAAATCAGTTCTAGTTATTATCTCCTCCAGTTTCCATAACGGAGTTAGTTGGAATTTGTCTTCATTGTACATCATATTGTTATTCCGTTGCCCATTGGAAAATTTGACTTATATCTTTTGGAGATTAACCGTGTTCTCAACAAATGACAGTCTCATGGAGATCCTAGTATCGTCTGCAAAGGATGAGACGGTGCTGTGGATTACATCTCTGTCTATGTCTGATATGAGGATGAGGAACAGGATGGGGGCGAGTACCGAGCCTTGTGGAACAGAGCTTTTCACTGTGGCAGCTTCCGATTTAACTCTGTTAACCACTACTCTCTGCATTCGATTGGTTAGAAAGTTGAAGATCCATCTGCCTACTTTGCGAGTTATCCCTTTAGCACGTATTTTCTGTGCCATTATGCCATGATCACACTTGTCAAAGGCTTTTGCAAAGGCTGTGTATATTACATTGCTTTCTGTTTTTCTTCCAGTGTGTCCAAGACCATATCATTTATGTGAACGCAGTTATTTTTCCAAGGGGAAGCGGTTTGAGGCCAGCACCCGTGCTTCTGAACCGCAATGTTGTCCCCTTTGGATCTACTGCAGATTTTTATGTATCCAATAGGTCTTGCAAATAGTGGTTTCTTCAGTTTTTATGAACAAAAGACGTTTTAGTAATGGGCATCTTATCATTGTCTATGGCTTAGGGAAAATGTTGCTGGCAACACTGATGGAGTGGGGTCAAAAATATTCGGTTGACGATTTAAAGTGAGTGTAATTTCATCTATATTTTGTTGTCATTCTCCAAGTGTTTTTTAAAAGGGCCCGAAAGGGGTTTTCCCAGTTTTTAATGAACACAATATTCGATCCACGAGTTCATGCCTCGGGGTCTGGTATGGTGCCTTTTAAATTAATTCGTTTTTATTCCTGGAGTTTAGTGAAATCGGAAATCTAGCATACTTAAAATGGAGTTTTTGAGGTCAGTCATGTAAAATTATTTGTCATTTATTTATCTTATTTTTGAAAGTTCTCGCTAAACCACTCTCATTTTCCTGGTTATCTCACCATTTTTTTTGGTTGTCGATTGTGAGAGTCCCTCTTGGCCTAGTAAGTACCCGAAAACTAGATGTGTTGTATTTGCTGCTAAGTTAGTAAGACTGTATAAAGAAGGAAAATTTGTCGGCAAGTTCTTGTAAATATTATCCGCCCATTCAAGCTTTTGTCTCCCCTGGACCGAAGCCTTTCAACTTGTCTTACTCCACCCATTCAGGGTCTTCCTTCAGTGTATAGGAATTGCATTTCTTTAAATCAGTGATCACTTCCAGTCTTCTGGTGTGAGCATCACTTTGTCCGTTACTTAATCTTCGTTCCATTTAAAGTTGGTTAATCCATGACTCTCATCATTTTAAGGCTGCACTGCACCTGTTCACCACCAGTCAAGAGTACTTTAATCGCCAAAATAGAGTTTAAAACAAACTCTCAGTGTATATACACTGAGAGATTTACTCCTTTCAGTGTATATACACTGAGAGATTTACACCTTTCAGTGTATATACGTGCTTAAATATACGTTTATATAGGTTTATGTAACATAGTCTAACCCAACTTAACCTGGTCTAAATTAACCCAGCCAGTTGTAGACACCAAGGGTGACTCCTTGTAAATACAGTAAAAATGACAACGTGGATTAGATTTTGCCACCAAAGTGCCTAGTTTACTGTGCACCCCATATTATCCTGTGGATGGTAGCGCAAGAACATATGGATACACGAAAGGTCTAGGAACTAGACCCCAAAATGTTAACAGAGTACATTTGGATTTATATCTACAGCTGACTGATCAATGTGTAAATTCTATTATATTACTTTTAGTCGGGAGACGTTCCCCGTGCTCTCACTGCGATGGAAATCGATAGGTACTCCACCTTAAAGGTGTGCATCGGCTCTCGTTTCCCTCGTAGAGACGCACCTTTAAACGTTTTTATTCTGCTCCGTAAACGACGACATTACAGCGTTTCACGAGCCTCTAAGACGTTTTAAAGCGCCACTTAATATGGGCTACTTTAAAAAAAAAAAAAAAAAAAGGGGGGCAGCGACCAGCTTTCCTCGTAACGTTGTTCCCCAGCGAAACCGAGTCAACATACCTGGTTTGTAGCAAGTAGGTAAAATACTGCCTTCCTTAAAGGGCCAATGGACAGAATGTATTCTTTTAGTAACTCTTTATTCTGGAGTGTGAGGGAGACAGTGATTTTCTAAAAGGGGCAGGAGAGCGTAAAGGCAGGAGAGTAACAGTATAGAAAAAATATAGTGTGGTGGGCATATAGTAGTAGTTATATAGGGGAAATAGTAGTATAAAGTAGAAAACAGTAGAATAGTGGTGGTGCGTATAGTACAGTAATAGTAGTGGTAGTAGTAGTAGAAATAGTGTGGAGTAGTTAGAAAGAGTAGTAGTATAGTAAAAAAGTAACAGCAAAAATTGCAGTAATATAGTACTAGTTTAATAGTAATTTTTTTAATAGTGTAGTGTTGTAGAATAATAAAAAAAAAAAATTTAATTGTCAAAAACGTCTTGATCAAAACTAGGTAAAAACGTTTAATACAAAAATTACGTAAAAATTTAAAGACGACTTTCGCTCGTTGTGGCTTCTTTTTTCCCCCCAAAGAGGAGTTAATTAAGTATTTCCGGGATTATTTTACTGATAGCGAACCAGGGGGAAAGGGTTTTTTTTTTTTTTTGAGAGGACAAAAAGAGGTTTCATTAAATGTTTCTCCACTGAACGTTTTTACCCCTTTTTCGTTATTCTTTCACTTCTTTTCTCTGTTTATTTTTACTTTTTTCTTCTTTCCTCTTTGTCCTACTTTCTCTCTCTACCGTTTTTTCCTTCCTTCTTACTGCTCCTTTCCTCTTCCCCCTCCCTTCCTTCCCCTCCTCTTCCTCTTCCCCCTCCTCTTCCTCTTCCTTCCCCTCCTCTTCCTCTTCCCCCTCATCTTCCTCTTCCCCCTCATCTTCCAAGTTGCTGTCACAGAAGAATTGATCAATCAAATGCTTGATGATGGAGTTATTGAAACTAGCAATTCCCCTTTGGAATGCGCCCTTGATCCTAGTACCTAAGAAGGATGGTACTTGGTGCCCAGTGATTGACTTTAGGAAGTTAAATGCGAAAACTATTCCAGATTGCTTCCCACTACCTGTACTGGGTGATCTTTTACGTAACATGGAGATAACAAAGTCTTTTCAACCTGGACTTGTTACAAGGGTTTTGGCAAGCCCCCTCTTCACGAGGACAGCCAAGAGCTAACTGCATTCTCCACTCCTACAGGTCATTATCACTTCCTCCGTATGGCCTTTGGTTACGATCCTCCCCTATCACGTTCTCAAGGCTCATGACTAAACTTAGAGGTCTCATAGGTAATGCACTTAGGGTGTACTTAGACGACGTAATCGTCATGTCTAAAGACGTGGATACACACTTGAAAAGACTTGATGTAGTACTTGGTAAGCTTGAAGAAGCCAATTTAAAGATCAAACTGTCTAAATGTAAATTTTTTAGATCAGAAATTAAGTTTCTTTGGGCACGTAGTCACTCCTAGAGGGGTTACGACTGACCAAAGTAAAGTAACTGCAGTACAAAAATTTTTCCAACTCCCAAAACTGTTAATGACATAAGATCCTTTGTGGCTTAGCATGTTTTTATAGATCTTTCATTGCCAATTTTTCTTTCCCTAGCTGCTCCTCTAACTGAGTTGCTTAAGAAGATGCTCCTTTTGTTTGACCTTCCGTCAAGAAAGAGCATTTTAAACTCTAAAAAAAAGCTAACATCTGCTCCAATTTTGAAATTTCCAGATTTTTCCTAAGCCTTCTATCTACAAATGATGCTAGTTCAATTGGCATAGTGCCGTACTAGCTCAGAAGACTGATGGCAAGTACACGCAGTTGCATTTGCTACCGAGTCCTTACGAAGGCTGAACGTAATTTTACAGTAACTGAGCAAGAAAACTTTAGCAAAAGTATGGTCTTTAAAGCACTTCCGAGACATATTTATCAGTACTCTGTTCATGTCTTGACAGACCACGCTCCACTGATACCTTTAAATTTCCCGAACAAACAACCTACTGGAAGGTTACCAGATGGACCTTGACTATCCAAGAGTTCAATCCCACCTTTGAACACTTACCTGGCAAGTCAAACATAGTTGCAGATGCTTTATCGTGACATGTTAGTATAGTAACTGCAGATCCTCCATTTCTGCCGAAGATGTAAGAATGCTCAACGAGCAGATCCCATGTGGTCTGGTGTGTTTCCATTCCTGCTCCAGGAAGATCTTATTCTAACTATGAAGCCACCAGCACCCATCAGTGACTTTGTCATGAATCAAGAATTACTGTATCGAACAGCCGAGCTGGGTACTCCTAGCAGAAGAGTATACCAGTTAGTAATTCCACAGTCACTAGTGAACGTTTGCCTTAAAAGCTAGTTCAGATGTACCAGGGTTTGCACACCCTGGTATGGATCGTTCAGTAAAACAAGCCAGATTGAAATACTTTTGGCCTCATATGGCAACTGATATTTCTGAGTATGTTAAGAAATGTAGTGTCTGCATGCAACATAAAGGTAATGCTAATGGCCCTAATCCAATCCAAGTGTATTTCCCAACTACTAGGAACCGTGGGAAAAAATTGCACTAGATTTTTTAAATAATTTCCAATGTTCCCTCCAGGGCAACAAACATCTGTGTGTTATGGTAGACCATTTCACCAGATATTGTGAGTTAGTTCCTATTGCAGATAAGACTGCCGAGACAGTAGCTAAAGCATTTAAAGTACGCATTATCTGCAGGCATACCACCCCTAAGTCCCTAGTAACAGATAATGGAGGTGAATTCTGTAATGAGATTCTTGAAAATTTGTGCACCTTGTACAAGATCTCTAAATCCACCATTGTTCCTCATCATCCTGCCAGCAATGGGTTTACCTGGAGTTTACCTGGAGAGAGTTCTGGGGGTCAACGCCCCCGCGGCCCGGTCTGTGACCAGGCCTCCTTCAGTGGAACGAACGTTAGTGGAACGAACCAATAAGAAAGTACTTGATGTCTTGAGAGCCACTATCAATCCCAACAGTGAAACTTGGGATGAAGTTATACCTGATGTGCAGTGTGCTATAAATTCTGCTTACAGTGTTTCTCTAGGTGACACTCCACATTATGCATTGTACGGTGTAGATAAACACTTGCCTTATGAGTTGCTATTTTCTAATCCGAAACCAAATTACATTCCTGATGATTTCATAGCAACTCGTACCAGCTTAACTCAAAGTGTCTTTAGAAGAATCCGTGAAACACTTCATAAATCAACAGCAGAATTTACAAGAGTCGCTAACGCTCGAGCAAAGCAGTCCAAAACAGAAGTTTGAGAGTTATGCTGATAACTTTAATAAACTCGCAATCCCAAAGTTTGATCAAAAGTTTGTTGGCCCTTATCTATTTAAATATCACTGGAATAAGTATAAGGTTAGAGAAATTAGTACGGGTCAGTAAAAAGAATCACATTTGATATATAAATTTTGTATGTGATGATAATGAGTTCCAACCCGACTAATGTACAGACTCTGACAATCCCCCCCTAAAATCCTGTACTCTTACCTCTGTATCAGTCAGAAAATCAACCTAAATTTTTTATTCCCTACATACACGACGGGTATTGAGAAAAAACAAGTATTGTTTTAAACCTCAGATTTGCCTCAAATACAGCATGAGTTAGCCAGTGCAACAGAGTTTGATCTCCCGAGTGACACCCATTCTGCATATGCAATCTCACCCTAGCAGAGTTGGGGTTAAATGTAAATAATCTGTATAGATGAATAATTACAGTATCAACTTATTAATATTCAAGGATTTTTTTTTGTGTTCACGTTCTCTCCGAATTCTGAGAGTTAACAGTCTAGATTTGAGTGCACCAAGTCTCCTTTCTGTTAAACACTTCTTTCTTTGTATATATTTCTTCCTCAGAATCCATAGATCACATGAATACAGATCGATCGATCAAATTTTTTTATCACTTCTCTTGTGTAATCCCAATGTTGAGTTTCATTTGATGAGTTGTGCTATATTATACCTTGTAATGCATTACAGTTTCATTACAGTTTCATTACAGTAAGTTTCCTTATAGTCAATTACGTAAGCTTCCGTTCCAATATTCTCCTTATGTATGTTATAATGTTCAATTGTTGTGTACTTTGCCATTGTATAAGATCAGCCCAAGCCATACGCCTGCCATCTCTAGTTTGTAGTAGCTGTATGTTGGGACGGCATACGTTACGTCCGAGCAGCTCTCAGTAGTACTAGTTACCAGTAGCCAGTTACCTAAATGACTCACTACCAACCGTGTGTGAATCACTGACTGTTATTCACGTTGCTGCTGACCATAGCATGTTTTTGAACACCGCTCACCCCCTAGGCACTGGTGGGTCAGTCTGAAATAGAGAGCAGAGAGAGGCAGGGCAGTGGTGGGCTTCCATACTTTCTTGTAATTAATAGTGCTACAGTCTACGTGAGTGTTTTTACCCCATCCAAAATTATCAAAAACCCACAAACATCTTCATCTTTCCCCTCATCTTCCTCTTCCCCCCATCTTCCCTCCCCTCCTCTTCCCTCTCTTCTTCTCTTCTTCCTCTCTTCCTTCCTCTACTCTTTCCTTCCCTCTTCTTCTCTTTTCCTCCCTTCCTTTCCCCCTCTCTTCCTCTTCCCCCTCTTCCTTTTCCCCTTTTCTTCCTCCCTTTCCCCCCCCTCTTCCTCTTCCCCTCCTCTTCCTCTTCCCCTCCTCTTTCTCTTCCCCTCTTCTTTTCCCCTTCCCCTCCTCTTCCTCTTCCCCCCTCTTCCCCTTCCCCCTCTTCTTCCTCTTTTCCCCTCTCTTCCCCTTCCCCCTCCTCTTCCTCTTCCCCCTCTTCTTCCCCTTCCCCTCTTCTTCCTCTCTCCCCCTCTTCCCTTCCCCTCTTCTTCTTCTTCCCTCCTCTTCCCCCCTATTCCTTCCTCTTCCCATCCTCTTCTTCTTCCCCCCCTCTTCCCTTCCCCCCCTTCTCCTCTTCCCCCTCTTTCTCTTCCCCCCTCTTCCTCTTCCCCCTCCTCTCTCTCCCAGTCCTCTTCCTCCCCCCTCTTCTCCCCTTCCCCCTCCTCTTCCTCTTCCCCCCTCCTCTTTCCCTTAGAGTCTACGTGCTGCAGGAAAGTTTAGGTTAGGTTTGTGACGTTAACTAGGGGGTCGTGTTGCTGGCAAGGCTGCCGGCTCTCCTGAGGGCTTGCACTCCCCTTACCACGTGCGCCCTTTCTTCCCCCTCCCTTCTACCGGGCACTGTCTCCCCCCCTAGGCACTTCCTCTCCTGCAGGTACTGTCCCACAGCTGCGGGGTACTGTCCTCCGCCAGGGGGCCTAATGTTCTTCTAACACGCTGTTTTCCACTGTCCCAACTCTGTCCCACCACTATCCTCTAAATTCTATCTTCTGTGCTTCTTTTCTCCTTTCTACACACCAACACAATCCCTACATCCCTACACGACTCTCTACACATCTACATAATCCTCTACACACACACACATAACAAACAGGTTTGTAATGAGATTAGTCCCGGAGCAAAGGGGCATGTCCTACGAGGAAGGTTAAGAAAACTCGATCTGAGACCTGGAGGACGGAAGAGATAGGGGGGGACATGATAACGACGTATGAAATACTGAGAGAAATTGATAGGGTAAACAGAGATAGGATGCTTCAGAGATGGGACACAGCAACAAAGAGTCACATTTGGAAGTTGAAGACTCAAATGAGTCACAGGGATGTTAGGAAGTATTTCTTCATCATAGAGTTGTCAGAAAGTGGAAGTCTGGAAAGTGGTTTTGTGGAGGCAGGAACTATACATAGCTTTAAGAAGGCAGGCATGTTTAAAGTTCATGGAGCAGGGAGTGGACCTAGTAGCGACCATGAAGAGGCGGGGCCAGGAGCTGTGAATCGACCCCTGCAGCCACAATTAGGTGAGTACAAAACGCACACACACAATATACACACACACACACACAACACCAGACACAGACAAAACACACACACACACCCCAATAGGGTGACAGCATTTAAGACAAGAGAGAGAATGGTGGGTGGACTGCATTTTCTTGGGCTGCAAGAAGGCGTTTGACACGTTCCACACAAGCGATTAGTGCAAAAAACTGAAGGACCAAGCAGGATAACAGGGGAAGGGGATACAGTGGGGTCGGGGAAAACTTTTCAGGAAGACAGCAGCGAGTCTGGTACTGCGAGGTGTCAGAGTGGGCACCTTACCAGCGGGTCCCACAGGGGGCAATACTAGGGGCCCTGCTTTTTTAGTATTTGGAACGACTGCGGAAGGAATAGACTCCCCCAAGTGTCCCGTTTGCAGATAACTAAATTATGAGAAAATTTATTCGTTCGAAGACCAGGCAAACTACAAAGGGATTGGAAGGGCCGACCTGGTCCAGCAATTGGCTCCCCGGGGGTGAAAAAACCCCCCAAGGCAAAGCATGAAAATTGAAAGGGCAAAGAAGCCGCAGCGGGGTAAGTCTAGGGGGGCCCTAGACTACAAACCTCACTCAAAGGAAAAAAATCTTGGGGGGAGTAAACACCCGGCAATCTCCTGAAGCGACACAACCAAAACTGCTGCACATACAGGGGCCCAGCAAATCAGAAAAAAAAAATTAATTTTAAAAAAAAGGGAAGGGGGGGGGGGGGGGGGGGGGGGGG
>NW_026469624.1:0-13736 GCF_026875155.1 Cherax quadricarinatus
CCCCACAATCGGTAATTTGTACCCTTTTCAGTGAAATCATCCCAGTGAACAGGTTTATCTTACGTTACGTATGTTCACTTCTCTGACAAAACCAGGCCTGACAAAAGTGAAGGTTATAAAAGATTGAAATGTTTTCATGTATCTAAAAACAAAAGTTCGGATATATTTTATCCTTCAAGAATCTTGTAATTGACGAATCTTTGATTTTGTTCAAAGGTAGACTGTCATTCAAGCAGTATATACGAGCAAGAGGAACCGCTTTGGTATAAAATTGTTTGTACTCTGTGATTGTGACAGTGGCCTGGTGTTGGATATTGTTGTATACAGGGTAGTAAAACATTGAAAGATACCAAGATGTTATTGGGTATATCAGGTGACGTAGTGAGAAACATGATGGCACCTTATCTTGGTAAGGGCCATACATTATATCCCGATAACTGGTACACAAGCCCATTACTCAGTGATTTCATGCAAGTGAACAAGACAGATGTGTGTGGCACAGTGCGTTCTAATCGTAAACATATGCCCAGGCTCAACGCAGGTGTTCGTGGTGTGATGACGTGCAGGTGTTTACTGCCAATGACATCATGGCATTACGGTGGCATGACAAACGAGATGTCACATTGTTGACAACCATTCACCGTAATGAAATGCAAGACAGTGGCAAAGTTGATCGAGTGACTAATGAACGTATTCGAAAACCAGTGACAGTGATTGATTATACACAAAACATGCGCTTGGTTGACAAGGTTGACATGCAGATTGGTTTTGTTGACTGTGTTCGTAAGAGTTACAAGTGGTACATGAAACTTTTCTTCCATCTCATGGACATTTCAATGCTGAATGCATATAATATGTACCAAATAAAGACTGGTAACAGACCACCGTATGGTGAATTTTGTTTGTCTGTTGTCAGACAACTCATAATGAAGTACCAGGTAACAACACCTGCAATACAACATGGTCCTCGAATTCATCACAATATACCCAAGCTTTTTGAGGAGAGAAGGTGATCATTTCATAATACAGCTTCCTTCAACTCAAAAGAAATTTGCTCAGAAGAGATGCATTGTCTGTGCACAAACAAAACGACGGCAACAAAGACGCAAAGACACTCGGTTTATGTGTGAGGAATGTAATGTGCCTCTGTGCATGGTGCCTTGTTTCAAGGAGTTCCAAAAGCTCAAGCAGTTCTAAAACCATGTCCAGTGATTGTAAATATGTAAATATATGATAGAACATTAGTATTATACAATATTTGTGCATGTTTATTGTAATAAACAACAGTGGTAAACAATAATATGATAATAACTTTAGTGCAGTTATTGTGTTCAATACAGTGAGTATATATATATATCAATTATATACAGTATTGGTCTCTCAGGCCCCAAATGTTAGTAGGAATAGAAAAAAATTGGAAAAGAAAAGAAAAAACAACTAAAACAACAAAATAATATAATACGCGTATGTGGAATTCGTCGATGTTGCCGCCACCACATCATTTTCTACAAACTTCTTGGCACTGTATCTCGGTAAGTACTGATCAGATTCTAATTGTTTTTGTTTTATTACCTTCACAAAAATATGCTCTTTAATTCTGTAAGAAAAAATAATTTTTTTTTTTTTCAAAATTTCTTGGACACTGGTGCGTGACTTCAGATTTTGGCCTTGGACCCTGAAAGGGTTAATACTAAAGCTATTCTCAAAGCTTTAACAAAATTCATTTCTTGTGAATATAATGCAGAGAATTCGTAGTTTGGAAGTTAGGAGGAGGTGCAGGATTACCAAAACTGTTGTCCAGAGGGCTGAGGAAGGGTTGTTGAGGTGGTTCGGACATGTAGAGAGAATGGAGCGAAACAGAATGACTTCAAGAGTGTATCAGTCTGTAGTGGAAGGAAGGCGGGGTAGGGGTCGGCCTAGGAAGGGTTGGAGGGAGGGGGTAAAGGAGGTTTTGTGTGCGAGGGGCTTGGACTTCCAGCAGGCATGCGTGAGCGTGTTTGATAGGAGTGAATGGAGACAAATGGTTTTTAATACTTGACGTGCTGTTGGAGTGTGAGCAAAGTAACATTTATGAAGGGATTCAGGGAAACCGGCAGGCCGGACTTGAGTCCTGGAGATGGGAAGTACAGTGCCTGCACTCTGAAGGAGGGGTGTTAATGTTGCAGTTTAAAAACTGTAGTGTAAAGCACCCTTCTGGCAAGACAGTGATGGAGTGAATGATGGTGAAAGTTTTTCTTTTTCGGGCCACCCTGCCTTGGTGGGAATCGGCCAGTGTGATAATAAAAAAATAATAAAAAAATATTTCTTGTTTTGGCATTCCTAAAACTATTCAAAGTGATCAAGGTACTAACTTCACTGCCAAAGCATTTAGGGAAGTATTAACTAGGTTAGGGATAATCCACAACTTATCCACTGCCTATCATCCTCAGTCCCAAGGTGCCTTGGAAAGATTCCACCAGACATTAAAAACAATGATGAGAAGTTTTTGCATGCACTTTCCTACAGACTGGGATGAATCACTACCTTTGTTGCTGTTCTCAGTACGAGAAACGGTGCAAGAGTCTACAGGATATAGTCCTTTTGAGCTGATCTTTGGGCACAATGTACGAGGTCCTCTTCGGGTGCTCAAAGAAGGATGGATGGGAGAAGAAGTTAGCTCAACACTCTACAATCCGTCTTCAAGGTTGCAGGTGGCACGTCAGTTAGCCAAGGCTAACCTAAAGACAGCTCAAAGCAAGATGAAACAGAGGTATGACAGAAGTGCACAATTCCGCTCCTTCCATCCAGGAGACAAGGTGTTGGTGCAGGAACCTATACCTGGCCACACCTTGAAAGCTAGATTTACGGGACCTATGCAGATTGTAAGTAGATTATCTGATGTAAATTATGTGGTAGCTCCATTGATAAGACCTCAAAAACTAAAACTTACCACATTAATCAGTTAAAGTACTTCCATACACCAGATAAAGTCCCAGTAATGACTCTGTCCTCTACCTCTGAGGACAACTCTGACTCTTTGCACTCTATCTCTGAAATTAATATTAAACTTTCAAATTCTGTCCTCCTCAAGGATCCTAGCCCTTTAATGGAGAGATTATCTGAAACGCAAGCAACAAATTTAACTGAGCTTCTACAGTCATATCCTAATATTTTTTCGGATGTGCCGAAAAAAAGTACGTTAGGTTACCATGATGTAGATGTGGGAAACTCTAAACCAATTAAACTCTCCCCCTACAGAGCTAATCCTGAAAAGCAAAGGCTACTTCAGCAGGAAGTAGAATTTTTGTTAAAGCATGGTTTAGTGGAGGAGTCATCTAGTCCATGGGCTTCACCGTGCATCCTTGTGAAGAAGGCTGATGGAGGGTTTCGTATGTGTACAGACTACCGTAAGGTGAACGAGGTCACAATTACAGATGCTTACCCTCTTCCTTGTCTGGATGACGTAATTGACTTTGTGGGTAAGGCGACTTTTGTGTCCAAATTAGATCTCCTTAAAGGCTACTATCAGGTACCTTTGACAGATAAGGCGAAGGAAATCTCTGCCTTCGTAATTCCAGGAGGTCATTATCAATACACAGTTACACCCTTCGGAATGAAAAATTCCCCTCTTCATTCCAGAAACTTATCCATCAGGCTATTAAAGGACTTGAAGGCACGGCAGCGTACCTAGATGATATTGTTGTGGTGTCTGATACTTGGGATCAACACCTACTTAGACTTAAGGCTCTGTTTGAGACCTTTAAGAGTTCCCATTTAACAATTAATTTATCTAAATCTTCCTTTGGCCAGGCCACTGTCACTTTTCTAGGCCATGAAGTAGGTAGTGGTAAAGTTGCACCTAAACTTGCTAAAGATTATCCAATTCCACATGATATGAAATCTCTTCAACGTTTCCTAGGCATGATATGATTTTACAGAAGATTCTGTAAGAATTTCTCAGATATTGTAGCCCCTCTTACCTCTCTTACCAGTCAAAAAGTTCCCTTTAATTGGACCTCAGACTGTAACACTGCTTTTAATAAAGCAAAAAGACTATTGTGTACTGCACCCATTCTCTTGTCTCCAGACTTCTCCAAACCTTTTTCATTACAGGTTGATGCTTGTGAGTCTGGGGTTGGGGCAGTACTATTACAAATCGGGAACAACGAGTTGCAGCCTGTAGCATACTTTTCAGCCAAGTTCCAGCCACATCAAAGGGCTTACTCTACCATTGAAAAAGAAGCCCTCGCGCTGGTACTGGCTTTGGAGCATTTCGATGTTTATGTGGGCCAGACATCGCAGGTGGTCACAGTCTACAGTGATCACAATCCTCTAGTATATCTCCAAGCCATGAAGAACCACAACACAAGGCTTATGCGCTGGACGCTAAGGCTGCAACCATATAATCTGTCCATTAAATATATTGCCGGCAAAGAAAATATGTTGGCAGACTCTTTATCTAGAGTATAATATTTTATTTAGGTTAGGATGTTATTTGTGGTAACCCCTTTTCATGCTCTTTTTTTTTATCCCCTGGTGTGGGGTTTTTTTTTTAGTGAGGGGATGCGGGCTACCGTCCGCCTGTATCTTGGACCTATGCTAGCCTGTCTGATTGCTGTCTCACTCTAAGTTAGGGTTTGGCTTTTGGTCACAAGAAAAACTGAGCTCTATCTAAGAGTTGGATGGTGGAGAGGAAAGGCGGGGTCCCATTATTTTGTGCCATGGCGGCACGGTTACCACTGGGAGGTGGCAGCCTAATCCTGAGCCTTCTCGGGGTGGGGTTGTGGCATGCAAAGAGTACGTAACCTTCATTCGGCGCATGTACACACCCTCATTTACAGGCTATCTCCCCCAACCAGCGAACCAGGTTGCTAAGAGTTGATGATGGGGCCCCGTCGTTCAAACTAGTGACCAGGTTCTAGCCAATAAGAAGATGGTTTTGGCAATCGCAGAGGTTATGTGGGTACCGCTCTCCTGTCTGCCCTTGTCATTCCCATTCTAGAGCTGGTTGAAGCACGGTCTGCTATCTTGTGGCTTCTATTTCTGCCTTGCTTACCGTGGAGTGCACTATACTAATCACTGTACATAGTGTACATATTGCTGTTATAAAATTCGTGAAGGATAATATAAGTCTAAACTTTTTCTACTGTGTTTATTTGCTCCCATTACACCCGGGGTAACAGGCCATTTGGAATCCTGGGTTGTAATACAGGAGCTAGTTCTAGATTCGAAAAGTCTGAAAAGCGAAGCAATATTTCCCATGAGAAATAATGGAAATACAATTAATCTGTTCCAGAAACCCAAAAATATTCACAAAAAAATACATTTTAGAGAGATTAATTACAGTTTTACATTTTTTTTTTTCAACAAGTCAGCCATCTCCCACCGAGGCAGGGTGACCGAAAAAAGAAAGAAAATCCCCAAAAAGAAAATACTTTCATCATCATTCAACACTTTCACCACACTCACACATTATCACTGTTTTTGCAGAGGTGCTCAGAATACAACAGTTTAGAATGCATATACATATAAAGATACGCAACATATCCCTCCAAACTGCCAATATCCCAAACCCCTCCTTTAAAGTGTAGGCATTGTACTTCCCATTTCCAGGACTCAAGTCTGACTATATGAAAATAACACGGTTTCCCTGAATCCCTTCACTAAATATTACCCTGCTCACACTCCAACAGATCGTCAGGTCCCAAGTTACCATTCGTCTCCATTCACTCCTATCTAACACGCTCACGCACGCTTGCTGGAAGTCCAAGCCCCTCGCCCACAAAACCTCCTTTACCCCCTCTCCAACCCTTTCGAGGATGACCCTTACTCCACCTTTCCCTTTCCCCCTATAGATTTTATTTTGGTTTTTCCAATGTCTTTTCTACTTTGTTTCCATTCTCTCAAAATTTGACCCAAACCACCTCAAAAACCCCCTTTCTTCTGCCCCGACTACTTTTTTTAAATTTTCCACATTTTTTCCCTTTAATTTTCCCCACTCCGTTTTTCTGCATAATGTTTTACACCAAACTTTGGGCCCTCAGACGGGAAAACTCTCCACTGCCCCCAAACCCCTTTCCCCCTCGTTGCTCCCTTTTAAACCCCCCAAGCTTCAAAATCCATATAAGAGTGCTGGGTACTTACTAACTTTCATACATTCCCCTTTTTTCCCTCCAAGATAATTTTTTTTTTGACTCCACATAAAACCTCACTCCCAACCCTGGGTTTTTTTTCCCTCATCAATTCTTGCTCGGGGTTTGGAAAAACTTTGCTTAAAACTTTTTGGCCACATTCCACTTGGCAGGGAATCTTTTTAATTTTTTTGAAGGGGGGCCCACCTCATCCACCCCTTTCTTCCCCTCCTCTGAAGAAAGGTCCTCAGCTTTGGTCTGATATGTTTCCAGTTTTAAAGTTTCTTGCAGCTCTTCAGTGGTTAGCTTTTTCCCTGGGCCCAAAACCCCAACTCTTCCACATTCTCGCCCTTCCCTCCAGCTCCAGGGTTTTCCCCCAAGGCCACAGAAGGTCCAAAAACAGGAAGGGGGGCAGCTGGGCCCGGGACAGGGTCAGGGTCAGGGTCAGCCTAAACCCCCTTTTCAAAATCCCTCTTTTGAACAAAAACGGGCCCACAATTGTCCCCAAAAGCAAGTTCAAAGTCCTGGAATCCTCCCCCCAACCCAATACCTTTAAAAACTTATGGAGCTGTAGATATTGAAGTGATTCCCCCCAGAACCTCTTGGGGGTCAATTTAGGGGTCTGTGGTCCCCTTCAAAGCACTTTTCAAAAAAGTTTTTTGGCGATTTTTTTTGGGGAAGTTAGAAAGGGAACCTGGGTTTCCAAATGGGCTGGAGAGAAAAGTGGTGTTAGGAGGCAAAAATTTTCACTTTTTATAAAACTGAAGTCCCTGGGAAAAGGGGTTTTCTAATAATTTTGGGAAAGGATGAGCAAAGCTTTGCCCAATTAAACAGGGGGCACTTTTTGAGTGTCAATTTATTGTTAGGAGGTTTTTTTCTCACACGGGGGGCAAAAAACTTGGGGGAAACCCCCCTTTTTTTTTGAAAATTTCCTTTTTCCCCCAAAATCCCTTTTTATTTGCTTTCCAAAAGGGGAACCAAAATAACTTGTTTTTTTATGACATTGTTTTTTTTTAAAAAAAAACACGGAGTTTTCTAAATGTTACACAAGAAAAGGGCTTCACTTTAAAATCCCACTAGCGTTAGACAGAATAAAAAGATTTTAGCCTGTCTTTAAAGGGGCTTGTGTCCGGGCATCCCTTTTTTTCCCCCTGAGTAAGTAGGTTTTTCTTTGGCATTTTTTTCCCAAAAAACCGGAAATTTTTGTCAAAAAATTAAAAACCATTTTGTTGGGGTTGGAAATTTTTTCAGTGCTTTTGTACCCAAAAAACCCCTTTAAAAAATTTTCTCACCCCGGCCCATCTGTCTAAAACTGGTTTGGCCTCCCCCATCCCTTACAAAAAATTGTGTATGCCACTATGCTTTTTAAAAATGTGTCAAACCACCTCTGGGGCCCTTTTAAAATTAAACAAACAGCACGGGTTTCCCAAGGAGTTTTCTTCCCAGATGGCATGCAACTTCCCGCCCTTTCCCAAAAAATGGTTCTAAAACCCCTATCACCTCCCTTTCTCCCCTTGGGACCCCACACCAGCAACAGTTTTCCAACTGATCGTTTTGTCCTGTAAATTTTTTTTGTTAGTTTATTATTGGTGGAAAAAAGGTTGGGGGTAGGCCCCGGGATGTAAAATGTTTTAGAGGGGGCAATTGATTTATCGGATCATTATTTAGTTGTCTACAGTTAAAAAAAAGGGGGAAAAGGGGGAAAAAAGGGGAAGGTGGCAACAAAAAGAAAAGAGGGAGGGGGAAAAGGGGTTTAAACTAAGGGAGGGGAATTTTGGGGGCGATTTTATAACCCGACTTTTGGCAAAAAAGGTAGGCTAGTGCAAAGATGAGTAGGGGGGGGGTTTTTTGAAGAGGGATGGAATTTTTTTAAAAAAATCAGTATTAGAATGGGGGCAGAATTTTTGGTGGTTTTTGGGAGGGGGGGGCGGGGGAAAAAGGGGAAAGTGTTTGGGGGGAATTTGATGAAGTAAAAAGGGTTTGTGAAAAAAAGAAAAAAAAGGTACCTTACGAGGGGTTTTTTACAAAGCAGAAATGTTATAAAAAAGAGCAGAGATATGGAAAAGTAAAAAAAAGGGTGAAGAGAGTGGGAGAGATGCAAAAGGAGAGCAGAGGGAAAAGAGTGGGGGGGCACTGTCAAAAAATTTTTAAATGAAAAAAAGGGGAAAAAATTTTTTGGAAAGTGAGTTAAACAAGTTAAGAAAGCCTGGGGAAAGTAGGGTTTTTGGGTCATTAACCCTTTACTGCCCGCGGGGCCGTATATATACGTTTGCGAGGTACCGTGTTTGACGTATATAATTTTTCCTTTTTAAAAATTTTAGCCGGTTCAAATCACAGGAGGAAAGCTAGTAGGGCCCCCATGTGAGAGAATGGGCCGTGTGGTCGTGTGCCCCCATAAAAAAAAAACCTTGGGGCAAAGCAAATGCCTAATTTAGAAAAAAAAAAACTTTCCCACCGTTTTTTTTAATTAAAATGCCACTTTTTTGGGCTAAATTTTTTTTTAGTATTTTTTGGTTGTATTTTCCCCGTTCCTTGGTCCCCATTTGATGAATGGAAACTATATTATTGAAATGGGGGGGGGTTTTTGATTAATTTTAATAAAAAAGAAACCTTTTAAGAAAAGCCAGTTGTTAGGGGGGGGAAGTTCGTGAGGGCAGTTAAAGGGAAAATGAAAGGGGGTAAGGCAGCCGGGGGTTGATGGGGTAAAGAAAAAAAAATGTTTAAAAGGGAGGTGGGGAATTTTTAGTTTTGGAAATGGTTGGTGCAATTATTTAAAAAATGTAAAGGAAGAGGGTAAGGGACCTAGGGATTGGCAGGGGAGAAAGCATTTGTTTTCCCTTTTTTATAAAGGGAAAGGGGGGGTTTAAAAAAGAGTGCCAAAAAATTTTAGGGGGATAAGTTTTTAGTGTACCTGGTTAAAATGTTTTGGTAGAGTTTTTAATTGAAAAATTAAGAGTAAGACGGGGGGGATAAGGGGGTAGCAAAAACAAGGGAGGGTTTAAAGGAAAGGTAGGGGGGTGTGGACCAGGTGTTTACCCGTGAAACATATTTGGGGAACCCCGTATTTAGATAAGGCCAAAAAAGGTTTAGTGGCATTTTTTGGGGTTTGGGAAAAGGCTATGACAGGGTGGATAAAGGGGGGAATGGTTTTGGAGATGTTGCAAGTGTATGGTGTAGGAGGTGGTTTTTGAAAAAAAGTGAAGGTTTTTAAAAAAGGTTGTGAGGTCAAGTTAGAGTTGTAGGAAAGAGGGGGGAAATTTTTTCCCCGTAAAAAAAGGCCCTTAAAACGGATGGTGATGTCAAGTGGTTGTTTTAAAATATTTATTTGATGGGGGTTTTTAAGAGAAGTAAAAAGCGAGGGGGCTTTGGGAAAGGGGGAGTTAAAAGATAAAGGGAAACCCCACAACCAAAAATGGGAGTTGTCACAGCGCTCTTTGCTGATTGGGCACTGTACTTGGGAGGGTTTGAAAAAGAAGGGTTTCAGAGGTTGGGGGGATGAATTTGGTAGGGGTTTCAAAAGAAAAAAAATTAAAGGGGAAAAAACAGGAAAGATAAGGTTTGAGGGGTAACAAAAAAGATTTGGTGATTAAAAATTGAATATTAGATTGGAAGGGGGGAGAGTAGGAGGAAAGGGGAACGTATTCAGATATTTGGGAAATGGGGTGTCAGCGGAGGGGCTATGAAAGAGGGGTTGAATCAAGAATTTTATGAGGGAAAAAAGAGGGGGAGTGGGGCACTTTGGGGGCTGTGGGACCCAAAAAACCTTTTTCCCTTTGGGGGCAAAGAGGGGAATGTATGGGGAGTTAGTTTTTTACCAACTCTCTTATAAAGGGTTTTTGAAGCGTGGGGGGTTTAATGTTGCAGGGGAGGAGAAGGCTGGAGGCAGTGGAAAATGTCATGGTTTTGAGGGGGAATGTGTGGTGTGAAAATAATGCAGAGGGTTTTGTTTGTTTTTGGGAAATTAGGAGGGAAAGGGGCGGGGGTTACCAAAAAATGTTGTCCCGGGGCTGAGGAAAAGGGTTTTTTGAGGTGGTTCGGACATGTAGAGAGAATGGAGCGGAAACAGAATGACTTCAAGAGTGTATCAGTCTGTAGTGGAAGGAAGGCGGGGTAGGGGTCGGCCTAGGAGGGTTGGAGGGAGGGGGTAAAGGAGGTTTTTTTTGTGCGAGGGGCTTGGACTTCCAGCAGGCATGCGTGAGCGTGTTTGATAGGAGTGAATGGAGACAAATGGTTTTTAATACTTGACGTGCTGTTGGAGTGTGAGCAAAGTAACATTTATGAAGGGATTCAGGGAAACCGGCAGGCCGGACTTGAGTCCTGGAGATGGGAAGTACAGTGCCTGCACTCTGAAGGAGGGGTGTTAATGTTGCAGTTTAAAAACTGTAGTGTAAAGCACCCTTCTGGCAAGACAGTGAGGGGATGTGATGATGGTGAAAGTTTTTCTTTTTCGGGCCACCCTGCCTTGGTGGGAATCGGCCGGTGTGATAATAAAAAAAAAATAATAAAAAAAAAGAACCTGGAAATGGAGCACAAAGTACAGGAAATGTTTGATTTTTGCCGATGTTCAAAAGTAAACAAATGATGTCATTGTCCAATAAATGTCCAAATAGCCATTCTAATACGCAGTCATGAATGGGTTGATGTAATTTTTACAATTATTACAGTATTGCAGTAGTCTGCATAACAGTAAATCTTCTATTTTTTGTTTGAATAAAATTTCAAAATAAAAAGCAAGAGTAATATCACAGGGACCTGGAGACGTGACTGAATGAACAAAGAAAATGTTATTTTAGAGCCAGGAATGTCTGCATTGTTCATCTGGACCTTATTTTGAAATTGTCGTATTTTTTAATTTTCGTGAAATTGGCCAAATTGCAAATTTCTGACCATGTTATTGGGTAGTTGAAATCGGTAAATGGGCAGTTTCTTGTACTCAATCGATAGAAAAAATAGAGTTCTGAAGAAATAGTTATGAGTTTGGTTGACTGGAATAACGGAATTAGCCGAAAATAAGGGGCTCAAAGTGGGGGGGAAATTCCGTTTTTTTAAATATCGCCGAATTCGCTAATTTCCCGCGGAGGAAAAGTTTTAATTCGGTCATTTTCCTTTTCAAATTTCTTTTTTTTGGGTTTTGGTCTTTACAATGGGGGGAAAAAGGGATTTTTCTATAATTTCATAAAAAAAAAATTTAATTTTTTTTTTTTTCAAAAAAATTTTGGGGACACCAGAAGAAAACTTCAGGTTTTTGGCCTTCAAACAGTAAAAGGGGTTTTTTTAAAAAAGTGGGGGGGAGTTAGAAAGGATGGGGAGGGGGAAAGGTATTAGGTGGGATGGAAAGAATATTTTGGGGAAAATTTTTAAAATGTTAAAGGAAAAAAAGGGAGGCGGAAATTTCATCCCACTGGCCAGGGGGGGTTTATACCATTTTTAGGAGTGAAGAAGAGCAAAATGGAAGTGGGTGGGGGTTTCGTGAGGCATTACGTAGAAGGAAAGGGGGGGTAAAAGCGCTGGACTGAGGGGATCATGACAGAAATTGTTAAAGCGGGGGGCATATAGTGTTGGAGTGGTTGGTACTTTTGTTTAATAAATGTATGAAAGGAGGGGAAGGGTTCCCAGGGTTGGCCGACAGATGTATAAATCCCCTTTTTTAAAAAAGGGGGGAAAAGGGGGGCAAAAGAAATTGTTTAAAAAATTTTAGAGGAATAAATTTATGAGTATACCAGGAAAAGTTACGGTGGGTTATAATTGAAAGAATTAGAGGGAAACAGAAAAAGTAGGATTTTCAGATGGCAGGGAGGGTTTTAAAAGTGGGTAAAGGGGTGTGTAGATCAAGGGGGTTTACATTGAAGCATATATGTGAAAAGTATTTAGATAAAGGGAGGGAAAGTTTTTATTGCATTTATGGATTTAGAAAAGGCATATGATAGAGTGGATAGAGGAGCAATGTGGCAGATGTTGCAAGTATATGGAATAGGTGGTAAGTTACTAAATGCTGTTAAAGAGCTTTTATGAGGATAGTGAGGCTCAGGTTAGGGTATGTAGAAGAGAGGGAGAATACTTCCCGGTAAAAGTAGGTCTTAGACAGGGATGTGTATGTCACCATGGTTGTTTAATATATTTATAGATGGGGTTGTAAAAGAAGTAAATGCTAGGGTGTTTGGGAGAGGGGTGGGATTAAATTATGGGGAATCAAATTCAAAATGGGAACTGACACAGTTACTTTTTGCTGATGATACTGTGCTTATGGGAGATTCTAAAGAAAAATTGCAAAGGTTAGTGGATGAGTTTGAGAATGTGTGTAAGGTAGAAAGTTGAAAGTGAACATAGAAAAGAGTAAGGTGATGAGGGTATCAATGATTTAGATAAAGAAAAATTGGATATCAAATTGGGGAGGAGTATGGAAGAAGTGAATGTTTTCAGATACTTGGGAGTTGACGTGTCGGCGGATGGGTTTATGAAGGATGAGGTTAATCATAGAATTGATGAGGGAAAAAAGGTGAGTGGTGCGTTGAGGTATATGTGGAGTCAAAAAACGTTATCTATGGAGGCAAAGAAGGGAATGTATGAAAGTATAGTAGCACCAACATCTTATATGGATGTGAAGCTTGGGTGGTAAATGCAGCAGCGAGGAGACGGCTGGAGGCAGTGGAGATGTCCTGTCTAAGGGCAATGTGTGGTGTAAATATTATGCAGAAAATTCGGAGTGTGGAAATTATGGAGGTGTGGAGTTAATAAAAGCATTAGTCAGAGGGCAGAAGAGGGGTTGTTGAGGTGGTTTGGTCATTTAGAGAGAATGGATCAAAGTAGAATGACATGGAAAGCATATAAATCTGTAGGGGAAGGAAGGAGGGGTAGGGGGTCGTCCTCGAAAGGGTTGGAAAGAGGGGGTAAAGGAGGTTTTGTGGGTGAGGGGCTTGGACTTCCAGCAAGCGTGCATGAGCGTGTTAGATAGGAGTGAATGGAGACGAATGATATACTTGGGACCTGACGATCTGTTGGAGTGTGAGCAGGGTAATATTTAGTGAAGGGAGTCAGGGAAACGGTTATTTTCATATAGTCGGACTTGAGTCTGGAAATGGGAAGTACAAATGCCTGCACTTTAAAGGAGGGGTTTGGGATATTGGCAGTTTGGAGGGATATGTTGTGTATCTTTATACGTATATGCTTCTAAACTGTTGTATTCTGAGCACCTCTGCAAAAGCAGTGATAATGTGTGAGTGTGGTGAAAGTGTTGAATGATGATGAAAGTATTTTCTTTTGGGGATTTTCTTTCTTTTTTGGGTCACCCTGCCTCGGTGGGAGATGGCCGACTTGTTGGAGAAAAAAAAAAAAAATTAACACCTTTAGCAACATAAGTTCCCTTGATTTGTTCTTTCTTTGCCAGGATAGAACCGATGGTTGACTGGTTTTTCCCATACATCCTGGCAAGCTCAGCAACTCTCACACCACTCTCATACTTCTGTATTATTTCCTTCTTCACTTTCTTTACCACAGGGGTACCATAGCAAGTTTCTTTGGGCCCATGGTAGCTTATTTCACAGTCCCACAAACACTAGACACAATGAAATAATGTAAAATGTTTTTAAAAGAGGGCAGGTAGTTTCACTCAAGCACCAACAAAAAAAC
>NW_026469625.1:0-12182 GCF_026875155.1 Cherax quadricarinatus
ATACAAAAGGACAAAAATTCGTTAGAAAACATCAGCGTAGGATGCTAAATTAATACATAGCATTAGAAATTTTCCTTATGAAAAAGATTGAAGACTTTTAATTTCATTCACTGTTATCTAAGATGAGGGGAGACCTGATCGAATTTGTATAAGTGGAAGATAGGTTTTAAAATAAAGGGGATATTAATAAGGTCTTGGGGATGTCCCCTCCAAGAGAAAACCCGCAGTAATTGATTTAAATTAGATAAGTTTAGATTTAGAAAGGACATAGGAAAGTATTGGTTTGGAAATAGGGTAGTTGATGAGTGGAACAGTCTACCTAGTTGGGTTATTGAGGCTAGGACTTTGGGTAGTTTCAAATTTAGGTTGGATAAAAACATGAGTGGGATGGGTTGGATTTGAGTGGGACTTGCACATCAGAGCTTATTTCTTGGGTAGCATTGAAAATTGGGTTGGTCAAATGTTTGTTAGTGGGATGAATTGTAAAGGACCTGCCTAGTATGGGCCAACAGGCCTGCTGCAGTGTTCCTCCTTTCTTATGTTCTTATGTTCTTATGAATTGTAAGGACCTGCCTAGTATGGGCCAACAGTCCTCCTGCAGTGTTCCTCCTTTCTTATGTTCTTATGTCTGTGATCTTTCTGCAGCTTCCTACATCTTTCTTTTTCTGTTCTTCTTCTTGAATTTTCTTCTCTCTTTTCTGTGACTCACTCGCATAAGAACGTCCAACATCACGTTCACGAGATGCCATAATGAGGATGTATCACTCTCTGTAATCATGCAAATACAAATTTTTCATCATCAATTATTATTAATTTTTTAATTATTATTAATTTTTTTTCTGTCAGCTGGGGAGATATGGCCCTTGTAGCCCCCTTTCCTCTGGCTGCGCATCTAAAAATTCAAAACGTTACCAAAAATAACAAAAAGGCACAGTACCGTGACTGGAACGATACACAAATAACCCGCACATAAAAGAGAGAAGCTTACGACGACGTTTCGGTCCGACTTGGACCATTGACAAAGTCACACTAACTGAGGTGGAGCAGGACGGCTATATATAAGCAGGAAGAGGTGGAGGTAGTAGTAGTAGTAGTAGTAGTAGTAGTAGTAGTAGTAGTAGTAGTAGTAGTAGTAGTACAAGAGTTGTATATAATACCGACAAGATGAAATTAAGACACATGCACAACACCCGGGCATCCCCATCGTAGACGTTTCGCCATCCAGCCAGCCACTGGATGGCGAAACGTCCACAACAAAGACAACCAGACGCCGCACATGTGTCTTAATTTCATCAGTATTGTAGTAGTAGTAGAAGAAGAAGAGGTAGTAGTAGTGGTAGTGGTAGAAGTGGGAAATAAGGATGACGAGCCAGTCAAAAACAAGGAAGGGGAGCACTGCAAGAGAGCTAGATGCCCACAGAGGGAGAGCAAGCGCACAGAGGTGCGTGAAAGGGGAAGTGGTGAAATAAAATAAATGAAGAAGGAACAGAAACACGAGACAGAGAGAGAAAGACAACCCAGAGGACAAAGGAAATAGAAAGGGGAAGAGGAAGAAGAAAAAGAAAGAAAAAATGAGGATTCACGTTAAGTCACGGGTGTTCTGAAGTTTGGAGCATTTTACAATGTAGTGGGAGAGGAAGGCATCTACAGAGACGAAGCCAGGGCTAAGGTTCATACAAGGAAAGTTGTGTATTAGAGAGGATTCAACTAGACGGCGACTGTTCGAGTTGGAAGTAGGGAAGACAGTTTTAGCAGAAGACCAGTCAATAGGATGGCTATGATCTCTGACGTAACAGAAAAGAGCATTGTTAGTGTCGGCAAGCCTAACACTAGGCGGATCAGATCAAGAAAGACATCAGTGGGGATAGGGAGATGAAGAAACCCTTCATGGGCCTTCTCTCTAAGGAAATCAAGGACATCATCAAGAGGGACATTGGTGAAGAGGGACTCAACGTCAAGACTAAGCATCTTACAGGTTGGGAGAGAGCGAACCCGTTCAATGAAGTTTTGAGAGTGACGGAGGTGGGCAGAGAAAAAAGTACCAAGAAAGGGAGTGAGGGTTTTGGCCAGCCAAGAAGCAAGAGAATAAGAGACAGAACCTCTTGAGGATATGATAGGACGAGGAGGAACATCAGGTTTATGAGTTTTGGGAAGGCCATAGAAATAGGGAAGAGAGGGACAGATGACACGAAACCGTTGAACAAGGTCAAAGTCAGGAGGACAGAGGTCGGAGAGAGTCCTTAGTTTTTTTTTTGAAAGTTCTCTTGATGCGATCAAGAGGGTTGGAAACGAGAGGAGTGTAGGTGCGTGAGTCAGAGAGCAAGACATCAGCTTTACGGAGGTAATCATCGCGAACAAGGATAACTACCGAATTACCTTTGTCAGAAGATAGTATGACAATGTTAGTGTTGGATTTAAGAGAAGAAAGGGCAAGTTGGTAAAGGCGTGGAAGGTGGTGATTCTTGGAAAACAGACTAACAAGAGCAGGAAGGAGAGCACCACGAAAAGTGGACAAGTCAGGAAGATTACGGAAGCGAGATTGACGAAAGGAATCAAAAGAGCTAATCAGGGAAATACCAGCGCATCAAGAAAACTTTCAACAAAAAACTAAGGACTCTCTCCGACCTCTGTCCTCCTGACTTTGACCTTGTTCAACGGTGGTGACGTGTACTTAGCTCAGTGGTGACGTGTACTTAGTTCAGTGGTGACGTGTACTTAGCTCTGTGAAGACCTGTTTGTGTGCTCTCTGTGAATCTGAACCAGGATGCACTCTCTTGAGCAGCTTTACCAGCAGCTGAGAGAAGAACTCAGAGTTGCTAAACTGGAGATACGGCGATTAACGGAGGAGAACAAGAGGATTCGTAGTAATCCTCCTGTTGTGAGTCCCCAGGTTAAGAGGGGAGCTTGGTCAGTGGCCGGCAACATGGAACCAAGCTGAAGATTAAGAAAACGGTTTGGAGAGGCAGAAACAACGAGAAACCAGAAGACTGCCGTGGAAACTTCCAACTCATTCTCGGTGCTACCTGACGAATGTGAGTGTTCTACAGGGAATGCCACAACGAGCACCAAGGAAGCATTGGCAGACGTGAGTGAGACATCCCTAGAAACCCCAACGAAGACCATCGAGAACGTCATGACGAATTCTACAAGTGGTGTAGTGCTACCTGGCGAATGTGAGTCGACTACTCGGAGCATCACTACGGACGACGCCAAGGAAGGTAAAAACATTGTTGTTGTTGGGGATAGCCAGATTAGGTACATGGATAGGGCATTCTGTTTGAAGGATAGGAGTAGGAGGCAGAGAGTGTGTTTTCCTGGGCTGGGATGAAGGATATTGTTAGCCGTCTGGATGACATCATGAGAGGTAATGGGAGCAATCCTATCATCTGTCTCAGTGCTGGAGGCAACGATGTTGGCAGACGTAGGAGTGAGGACCTGATTAGCAGGTATAGGTCAGCAATAGAGATAATTAGAAGAAGGGTGGGAACCTGTCATATGTGGCATTTTCCCAAAGGAGAGGAGTTGGAAATGAATGGTTGTCCAGAGCAATTGGTGTCAATTGCTGGCTGGACAAATACTGTAAGGAAAATGCGGTAACATTCATTGACAACTGGGACCTCTTCTATGGCAGAAATGACATGTATGCCAGGGATGGGGTTCACTTATCTAGGTGTGGGGTGGGAGCACTGGCCAACGCAGTGGAGGGAGCTGTTAGGTCTTTAAACTAGGAATAGTTAGTGGTATGGGTTTTGGCGGGAAAACTGTGAAGTCGCAGGGTAGTAACATGAGTACTAGGAGAACTAGTAATAGGCAAAATGAGGTGGATATTGGAAAGCCAGTGGCACTAATTGACAAGGACAGTAATAGGTTTAGTGGAATAACAGAAAGGAGCAGGAAGGGTAAAGAGAGAGGAGGGTCATTAAATATTTATTACACAAATAGTCGCAGTGCTAGGAATAAGATGGACGAGTTGAGACTAGTTGCTAGTGCAGGTAACATAGATGTATTTGCCATTACTGAGACGTGGTTTAATTCAAAAAGTCGGGACATGCCTGCAGAATGTCACATTCAGGGTTTTAAATTGTTCCAAGTAGATAGAAGTATCGGGAAAGGGGGTGGGGTGGCATTGTATGTCCGAGATCGCTTGAACTGTTGCATAAAAACGGGTATTAAGTCTTAAGTAACACATACAGAGTCTGTTTGGATAGAATTTTCAGAGGGGCATGAAAAATTAATTTTAGGTGTGATATACCGTCCCCCAAATTTAGATAGGACCAAGGGAGACTACTATGGGAGGAAATTGTTAGGGCCACAAGGCACGATAATGTAGTAATTCTAGGAGACTTAACTTTAGTCATATTGATTGGAATTTCTTGACTGGGAATTTAGAATCATACGATTTCTTAGAAGTAGTTCAGGATTGTTTTTTGAAGCAGTTTGTGACAGAACCTACAAGGGGAAATAACCTGCTTGACTTAGTTCTGGCAAACAATGAATTCCCCTTGTTAATAATTTAGAAGTTTCAGAGGAAATGGGTGCTAGCGACCGCAAATCAATTACATTTAGAATTGAATGGAAGTATGATAGTAGGGAAAAACTCAGTAACAGTCCCAGATTTTCGCTTAGCAGATTACGATGGCTTAGAGAACACTTATCATCTGTTGACTGGGTAACGAAGAGAACTATCAATATGACAGTTTTCTGAACACAATACATGCTGCTCAAAGAACGTTTATATCCCTTATAAGGAAATTAGATCAAATAGAAATGACCCGAAATGGATGAATAATAGGCTGAAATATCTACTAGGGCATAAGAAAGGAATTTATAGGCGTATCAAAAGAGGCGAGGGTCATCTTACGAATCAGTATATTGACATTAAGAGGGACATTAAAAAAGGGATAAGAAAAGCTAAAAGGGACTATGAAATTAAAGTTGCTAGGGATTCTAAAACTAACCCAAAAAGTTTTTCCAGGTATATAGAACAAAAGTCAGAGATAAGATAGGTCCCCTTAAAAATAACTATGGGCATCTTACTGACAAAGAGAATGAAATGTGCTCGATTTTAAATAATTATTTTCTCTCGGTTTTTTACACAGGAAGACACTAATAATATTCCGGTAATTAATTTTTATAGTGGATCAGAAGAAGATAAATTATGTAACATCACAGTCACTAGTGAAATGGTTGTGAAGCAGATAGACCGACTGAAGCAAAATAAGTCACCGGGTCCTGATGAGGTTTTTTCAAGGGTTCTTAAGGAATGCAAAATGGAAGTCTGTGAACCATTAACTAATATTTTTGATTTATCTCTTCAAACAGGTGTAGTGTCTGATATGTGGAAGATGGCTAATGTAATTCCTATTTTTAAAACAGGGGACAAGTCGTTACCGTAAATTACCGCCCAATAAGCCTGACCTCAATTGTAGGCAAATTACTAGAGTCAATTATAGCTCAAATTATAAGAAGCCATCTCGATAAGCATAGCTTGATTAATGATACCAGCATGGATTCACAAGAGGCGGTCTTGTCTAACTAATTTATTAACTTTCTTCAGTAAAGTTTTTGAGGCTGTTGACCATGAAAAAGAATTTGATATTATTTACTTAGATTTCAGTAAGGCATTTGATAGGTTCCGCACCAAAGACTGTTGAAGAAAGTAGCAGCTCATGGCATTGGGGGAAGGGTGCTCTCGTGGATCGAGTCATGGCCCCACAACAGGAAGCAGAGAGTGTCCATAAAGGGGGGTTAAACCCGAGTGGGGATCAGTAACAAGTGGCGTTCCACAGGGATCAGTCTTGGGCCCGTTGTTGTTTATAATATTATCAATGATCTTGATGAAGGAATTGCTAGTGATATGAGCAAATTCGCCGATGACACGAAGATAGGTGGATAATTGATTCAAACGTAGATGTTGGGGAAACTTCGGAGGATTAGACAAACTCTACTCTTGGTCAGAAAAGTGGCAGATGCAGTTCAATGTAGATAAATGCAAGGTTCTGAAGCCCCGGAGTGTCCATAACCCTAGCACTTATAAGTTAAATAATGTAGAACTTAACCTACAGTTTGCGAAAAGGACTTGGGGGTTATGGTAAGCAGCAACCTTAAACCAAGACAGCAATGCCTAAGCGTACGTAATAAGGCAAATAGATTACTGGGATTTATATCAAGAAGTGTAAGCAACAGAAGTCCAGAGGTCATACTGCAGCTTTATACATCCCTTAGTAAGGCCTCACCTAGATTATGCAGCTCAATTCTGGTCTCCATATTACAGAATAGACATAAATTCGTTAGAAAACATTCAGCGTAGGATGACTAAATTAAATACATAGCATTAGAAATCTTCCTTATGAGAAAGATTGAAGACTCTTAAGTTACATTCACTTGTTAGACGAAGAATGAGAGGAGACCTGATCGAAGTGTATAAGTGGAAGATAGTATTAATAAAGGAGATATTAACAAGGTCTTGAGGATATCTCTCCAAGAGAGAACCCGCAGTAATGGATTTAAATTAGATAAGTTTAGATTTAGAAAGGACATAGGAAAGTATTGGTTTGGAAATAGGGTTAGTTGATGAGTGGAACAGTCTACCTAGTTGGGTTATTGAGGCTAGGACTTTGGGTAGTTTCAAATTTAGGTTGGATAAGTACATGAGTGGGAGGGGTTGGATTTGAGTGCGACTTGCACATCGGAGCTTGTTTCTTGGGTGGCATTGAAAATTAGGTTGGGCAATGTTTGTTAGTGGGAATGAATTGTAAAGGACCTGCCTAGTATGGGCCAACAGGCCTGCTGCAGTGTTCCTCCTTTCTTATGTTCTTATGTTTCGTGTCATCTGTCCCTCTCTTCCCTATTTCTATGGCCTTCCCAAAACTCATAAACCTGATGTTCCTCCTCGTCCTATCATATCCTCTAGAGGTTCTGTCTCTTATTCTCTTGCTTCTTGGCTGGCCAAAACCCTCACTCCCTTTCTTGGTACTTTTTCTCCTGCCCACCTCCGTCACTCTCAAGACTTCATTGAACGGGTTTGCTCTCTCCCTACCTGTAAGATGCTTAGTCTTGACGTTGAGTCCCTCTTCACCAATGTCCCTCTTGATGATGTCCTTGAATTTCCTAGAGAGAAGGCCCATGAAGGGTTTCTTCATCTCCCTATCCCCACTGATGTCTTTCTTGATCTGATCCGCCTCTGTGTGGACTCTAACTCCTTTTCCTTCCAAGGGAAATATTATTCTCAAACCTTCGGTGTCGCTATGGGCTCTCCTCTCTCTCCTGTCCTTGCTAATCTTTACATGGAATACTTCGAGACTGTTCTTCTTCCTACCCTCGATGTGCAACCTTCACTCTGGCTCCGCTATGTGGATGACATCTTTGCACTGTGGCCTCATGACTCCAGTCTCTTCCAACCTTTTCTTGAAGCTCTTAATATTCTTGCCCCTTCCATTAAGTTTAAAGCTGAATGGGAATCTAATTCCTTGCTTCCTTTCCTTGATGTCCATGTCCACCGCCTCAGATACAGGTTTTTCTTTTCCGTTTACCGTAAACCTATGCACAGTGGCATGTACATTCACTACTTTTCCTATCATGCTTCCCCTGTCAAGAAAAGTGTTCTTATCTCCCTCTTTCTCCGTGCCCTCCGCATCTGTGATCCTCAGTTCCTTCCAGCAGAAATTTCCACTCTTCATAATTCGTTCTCCCGTCCTTGGCTACCCTTCCCATTTCATAGACTCTGCCCTCTCACGTGCTAAACGCAGTTTTCTCTCTCCCAAACTCTCTACTCATGGGAACTCTTCTATCCTCTGCCTTCCCTACATTTCCGGTCTTTCTAATCTCAACAATTCTCTCCGTCCCTTAGACATCAAGCTTACCTTCCGCCAGACTAACACTCTTCGCACTAATCTCGTTCATACCTCTCCTCCCTCTACAGATGTTCCTGGTGTCTACTCTATTTCTTGCTCCTCCTGTCCTCTTCAATACTTCGGAGAAACTGGTCGATCTCTTTCTGACAGACTTAGGGAGCACAAAAATAGTGTTAGGCTTGCCGACACTAACAATGCTCTTTTCTGTCACGTCAGAGATCATAGCCATCCTATTGACTTCTTCTGCTAAAACTGTCTTCCCTACTTCCAACTCGAACAGTCGCCGTCTAGTTGAATCCTCTCTAATACACAACTTTCCTTGTATGAACCTTGGCCGTGGCTTCGTCTCTGTAGATGCCTTCCTCTCCCACTACATTGCAAAATGCTCCAAACTTCAGAACACCCGTGACTTAACGTGAATCCTCATTTTTTCTTTCTTTTTCTTCTTCCTCTTCCCCTTTCCTATTTCCTTTCTCCTCTGGGTTGTCTTTCTCTCTCCTGTCTCGTGTTTCTGTTCCTTCTTCATTTATTTTATTTCACCACTTCCCCTTTCACGCACCTCTGTGCGCTTGCTCTCCCTCTGTGGGCATCTAGCTTTCTTGCAGTGCTCCCCTTCCTTTGTTTTTGACTGGTTCGTCATCCTTATTTCCCACTTCTACCACTACCACTACTACTACCTCTTCTTCTTCTACTACTACTACAACTACTGATGAAATTAAGACACATGTGCGGCGTCTGGTTGTCTTTGTTGTGGACGTTTCGCCATCCAGTGGCTGGCTGGATGGCGAAACGTCTACGATGGGGATGCCCGGGTGTTGTGCATGTGTCTTAATTTCATCTTGTCGGTATTATATACAATTCTTGTACTACTACTACTACTACTACTACTACTACTACTACTACTACCTCCACCTCTTCCTGCCTATATATAGCCGTCCTGCTCCACCTCTGTTAGTGTGACTTTGTCAATGGTCCAATTCGGACCGAAACGTCGTCGTAAGCTTCTCTCTTTTATGTGCGGGTTATTTGTGTAAAACGTTACCAGAAAGGAGTCATATACAGAACTTTTACCATAGATTAGGTTAGTGATTTGGGCTACGAATATTTTACTAATTCATCCTCCTTGATCTCCAATTTACTTAAACAGAAATCATACCGAGTCCAAGTACAATGCACAATGGTATTTATATTACCATTTTCATAACTAAACTAATCATTATGTTTTGCATGACATATGGCCTACCACCATAGATAAGGACATGAGAATTAAAGAATGCAGGGACAATTTTCAGTTTCACCCAACCAACGATTTTCTGATGTGGCTTATGTGTTTCTGGGGAAATATGTAGTAAATTAATTGATGTTCTGCATCACTTCCGTCGCAACTTGAAAACTAAGCATTTGCGACGGAAGTGATGTAGAACATCAATCAATTGAGATCTGTTATTGAAATGATGAAGACTTAAAGACAGGACAAAGTGCTTTTAAAACCTACAAACGGAAGTCAGTTTGCGTTTTTAGGTTTTTCTTTATAGTATTTTTACCTAAAATGCGTCTTTACTGGTCCATGCGTCTTTACTGGTCAAGTAACCCTATCAGGTACCTCCCTTAACATTTAGAGGCGAAAACATTTATCCATACACATCAATATCTATCAACAACACTTCAGTTAATTTGTCACAGTACAAGTCTAGATAACGTGTAATTACTACAGAAAATTGGAGAGGAATCTCCCATACTCACCCATTAGCGGGAAAACACAGCTGTTCTGATGTAAACAAAGGCGTGTTGAGTGTTGCCATCTATGGTTAGGTTTATTTATTTTTATTTCATTATTTATTTTTGTTTTGATTATTTTTTAAAAATCAATTTTACTCTCCAAACACTTGAACTTTCTAGGTAGGGACCACTTGGTACTTGCACCATGTGCACAGTTAGTGAGACCAGTCACAGGATACAATGTTATCAACGAATCCATCTACATAAATCTACATAAACGACATAGATGAGGGCATAAAGAGCGACATCGGCAAGTTTGCCGATGACACCAAAATAGGCCGTCGAATTCATTCTGACGAGGACATTCGAGCACTCCAGGAAGATTTGAATAGACTGATGCAGTGGTCGGAGAAGTGGCAGATGCAGTTTAATATAGACAAATGCAAAGTTCTAAATGTTGGACAGGACAATAACCATGCCACATATAAACTAAATAATGTAGATCTTAATATTACGGATTGCGAAAAAGATTTAGGAGTTCTGGTTAGCAGTAATCTGAAACCAAGACAACAGTGCATAAGTGTTCGCAATAAAGCTAATAGAATCCTTGGCTTCATATCAAGAAGCATAAATAATAGGAGTCCTCAGGTTGTTCTTCAACTCTATACATCCTTGGTTAGGCCTCATTTAGATTATGCTGCACAGTTTTGGTCACCGTATTACAGAATGGATATAAATTCTCTGGAAAATGTACAAAGGAGGATGACAAGATGATCCCATGTATCAGAAACCTTCCCTATGAGGATAGACTAAGGGCCCTGAAACTGCACTCTCTAGAAAGACGTTAGAATTAGGGGGATATGATTGAGTTTATAAGTGGAAGACAGGAATAAATAAAGGGATGTAAATAGTGTGCTGATAATATCTAGCCTAGACAGGACTCGCAGCAAGGGTTTTAAGTTGGAAAAATTCAGATTCAGGAGGGATATAGGAAAGTACTGGTTTGGTAATAGAGTTGTGGATGAGTGGAACAAACTCCCAAGTACCGTTATAGAGGCCAGAACGTTGTGTAGCTTTAAAAATAGGTTGGATAAATACATGAGTAGATGTGGGTGGGTGTGAGTTAGACCTGATAGCTTGTGCTAACGGGTCGGTTGCCGTGTTCCTCCCTTGAGTCAATGTGACCTGACCTGACTAGGTTGGGTGCATTGGCTTAAGCCGGTAAGGACTTGGACCTGCCTCGCATGGGCCAGTAGGCCTTCTGCAGTGTTCCTTCGTTCTTATGTTCTTATGTTCTTCTTATTTGAATCTGGTTGCTGGATGAATCCGGGCAGATCTGGATTAGGCTCACTGAATGATATTTGACTAGCTCAGGAAAAGGACTACTGGAAAAAAATTAAACAGAGTAATATATGTTCAGTTTGATACAGAAAGTATAACTTGCGTGTTTGGGCACCGATGGCTTCAATATATGGAGATAACTGGAGGAATAATGATTTTTGTTGTGTATATAGCGACTGCTGCTAACTACAGGTTTACCACACACTGTTTATGTCACTCCATCACAATCAGTACTAACAGGTATACACTGTTTATCATATTTCTACAAAACTGTACACTTTCGTATTTCCTCAAGATTTTGCACCTCTTCCTATTTCAACAGTAATGTTTTACTCCCTGGAACCACTAATTATAAGTCAGGTACAATAGCAGACCTACGTGGGAGGTTCTGATGACTGCTGGCAACTGTTTACAATATGAACCTGTCTCTTTGGGCCTAAACACTTCAGTTTTAAATTTCACCTTATCTTTTATTATCCATATACTAGGGTACCACTGTGGTATACACTATAGCACTATGTATAACACTAGGGTACCACTGTGGTATACACTATAGCACTATGTATAACACTAGGGTACCACTGTGGTATACACTATAGCACTATGTATAACACTAGGGTACCACTGTGGTATACACTATAGCACTATGTCTAGGGTACCACTGTGGTATACACTATAGCACTATGTATAACACTAGGGTACCACTGTGGTATACACTATAGCACTATGTATAACACTAGGGTACCACTGTGGTATACACTATAGCACTATGTATAACACTAGGGTACCACTGTGGTATACACTATAGCACTATGTATAACACTAGGGTACCACTGTGGTATACACTATAGCACTATGTATAACACTAGGGTACCACTGTGGTATACACTATAGCACTATGTATAACACTAGGGTACTGTGGTATACACTATAGCACTATGTATAACACTAGGGTACCACTGTGGTATACACTATAGCACTATGTATAACATACTATTATCAGGGAAACTGTCTTTCCTCTGACAAAAAAGTTGTGATATTATTCTCACGGTCACTCTAGGCCTCAAGTTCCTCTCTGAGAGTCTGGTAATGTTTGTTATTCTACACTGATTCTCCTTTTTCCACTCAGTAGATATTATTATCTGTTAGATAAGTTCCAAGTGCTGGAGGGATGTATCTTATAAGTTCACTGGCACAGTTTAAAGTTCTAGTACGCTAAAGAGACCGTGAAAAACACGAAATAACACGGCCCAGCGCACGGCGACCCCC
>NW_026469626.1:2500-12690 GCF_026875155.1 Cherax quadricarinatus
GTATCATGTAGGTGGGCCAGGCGTCAGAACCCCTGGCACTCCCAAGTCCCCAGTATCATGTAGGTGGGCCAGGCGTCAGAACCCCTGACACTCCCCAGTCCCCAGTATCATGTAGGTGGGCCAGGCGTCAGAGCTCATCTTTGCCATTGATAAATGTGATGCAAATGGTTTTGAAACTCGACAAGTTGAAGAACGAGACACTTGTGCAACATCTGGGAATCTTTATTGACTCCCAAATTTGGCACAAGTTTCTCATTCTTTCAACCACGGATAAAGGCGATAAACTCGCCTCGTGTGTGTGTGTGTGTGTGTGTGTGTGTACTCACCTAGTTGAGTTGCAGGGGTCGAGTCTAAGCTCCTGTGTGTGTGTGTGTGTGTGGTGTGTGTGTGTGTGTGTGTGTGTGTGTGTGTGTGTGTGTGTGTGTGTGTGTGTGTGTGTGTGTGTGTGTGTGGAGGAATTTACACATAGGTTGAACTGTGGCTGCTGAACCATGTAGGGCCACTGGCTGAGGGAGCCGAAATTGGAACACCATCTGATAGCATTTGTGATGGCGTCCAGAGTGATCGTGGCGGCTGCCATAAAGTGTAGAGAAAGGAAAACGCTGGGAAGAAAGATTGATGTGGGAGGGAAATGCACAAGGGAGGCACGAAGGTGGATGGGAGAAGAAGAGACAGAGGGAGATAAGACGAGAAATGACGAGGAGGGGGAGGAATGGGAGGCGAACACGGAACTACTGAAGAAGACCAACCTGCTGGAGACGATCTCAAAAGAAGATCGAGGTAAACAATCTCTCTTTTTTTCCCGCGCGCTGTGTTGCTGTCTCCGGAAACAGTGTTTGATGTTCTTGAACTGAGTTTCCTTATTTAAAGAATAAGAGTATTGCCAAGAACCATGCCATCTAGCTTCTTAAGAACCATCTAAAGAACCGTACCATATAGCCTCTAAAGAATCATCTGAAGAACGACACCATCTAGATTCCTAAGAACCATCTGAAGAACCGTACCATCTAGCCTCTAAAGAACCATCTGAAGAACCACACCATCTAGCCTCTTAAGAGCCATCTGAAGAACCACACTAACCTCTTAAGAACCATCTGAAGAACCATACCATCTAGCCTCTTAACCATCTGAAGAACCATACCATCTAGCCTCTTAAGAACCATCTGAAGAACCATTTTCCCGCACTATCGCCTCCCACACTTTGAATATCTTGGTTCTATAAAAAATTGTCGATAATTACATAGTGTCAGAAGAAATGTTGAGGTAGTGTTGAAACCTCCCAGGGAGCCTTGACCCGCTTCCCGGCACCTCCCTCCCTCCTTCACTCCCTTACTCCCTCCCTCCCTCTCTTCCTCCCTCCCTCACTACCTCTCTACCTCCCTCCCTCCTTCACTCCCTCCCTTACTACCTCCCTCCCTTACTACCTCCCTCCCTTACTACCTCCCTCTCTTACTCATTCCCTCCCTCTCTTACTCATTCCCTCCCTCTCTCCCTCCCTCCCTCCCTCCTTTCATCCCTCCCTATCCTCCCTTCCTTTCTTCCTTCCATCCACCACTCGATCACACGCCTCTCAAAATTACCGATACCTAGGAATGTATCTTGCACGTAGTGATTATGTCTCCCAATGAGGGATACATACTACACTTAAACTTGTAAATAGTGGAGGGAAAAAATGTCTGAAGGAGAGAGAGAGAGAGAGAGAGAGAGAGAGAGAGAGAGAGAGAGAGCTTCTTACACAGGTTCCCACGTTTGCTTCTCCAAGGTTCACCCAATGTGTATCCCCTCAGTGTATCCCTCTCCGTGTATCCCTTTCCGTTATAATTATGCCTCTGTGCGGGGGCTACCTGAGTTAGTTGTCTTGGGATATCAGCGTGTTGTCTGGGGGATACCTGCGTCAGTTGTCTGGGGGATACCTGCGTCAGTTGTCTGTGGGATACCTGCGTCAGTTGTCTGGGGGATACCTGCGTCAGTTGTCTGTGGGATACCTGCGTCAGTTGTCTGGGGGATACCTGCGTCAGTTGTCTTGGGGATACCTGCGTCACTTATCGGGAATACCTGCATCAGCTGTACATGGAATTCCTGCATCAACGTGACTAAGGATACCACAACACAACAAACACAACACAACAAGCACAACACAACAAACACAACACAACAAACACCACACAACACAACACAACATAACAAACACAACAGTTAATGTTTACAACATAACAGTAACTCGTCAGCCAGTCCAGCACATCGCGTAGTTACCCGAAAAGTTACGAGTGTACGTATCCTTCTAATTGCCTTTACGCACTTGCAAAAGTACCTTTAAATAGCCTTTAAATGGCCTGTTAACACCCACCTGTCTTGCTGCTGCCGGTAATATTTAAGACCAGTGTTGTTTAAGGTGGGTTACCACAGTGGCGAAGCCAGTGCGGTTAAGGTGGGTTAATTGGAGGGTGCCTCTGCGATGGCAAGTGCCTCTTGATCCCAGGAATTGGAGCTGCGCTTTTCTTCATCCCATGACTCAGGTGATGAGTGACCCTTACGGATTTAGCGCTTCCCTATGAATGTAGTAATTAATAGATGTTTCGACCACTTGGGTATAACATGTTTCGACTATGGGTATGAATGATGACTCGACCACTAGGTATTACAGATGTGTCGACCACTGAGAATAATGTTTCGACCACTAGATATGACAGATGTGTCGACCACTGATGATAAAAGGTGTTTCGACCACTAGGTATAACAGATGTTTCGCCCCTGCCCTAAATGACGAACGCCCCCTCCCCTCCCTGGTATACATACCATCCTGCAGACAGAAGTACCTCCAGCTGTCAGCAAATAGTGTTGTAATATGCTAAGTATCTCTCCATTATTATTATCATTATAATCAAGGGGGAGCGCTAAACCCGTAGGATTATACAGCACATGTGGTGGGGGGAGGGGATGGAAGGTATTTAGACTCAATTCAGGGAACCGGAACACAGATCCAATTCCCTAGATCAAGAGCCCCTCACCAATATCAAGGAGCCTCTCTTGAGGGAGTGTGTGTCCAGGCAGTAGGTGCTTGTCCTGGACAGTCACTTCCTCCTCCTCCTCCTCCTCGGCAACATGTAACATATTACAGGGATCCTCGCTTCCTCACTGCCCTGTACCTGCTAATCAGGTCCTCAGAATCTCAGTGGATATAAGTCACGTTGTCCGACTTTTCTTTGGGGTTATCTTAGGTAACTTACACATATGTTAAAATGGGTGATAGTGTAACTGTGTTTATGTGTACCTGTACCTAAATAAACTTTCTTCTTCGCGTGCTAACATTATTACCACCAACAGTGAGGCAGACAATAGCTACGTCCCGTTACAATGTGTAACTGTATTTATGTACCTGTACCTAAGTAAACTTAATAACAGTGTCCTGTATCCCAGCTCCAAGACAGCACATCCCTTACCTACTACTCCTACATTTTAAACAAAAACTTGGTCCATAAAACTGTTGTGTTTGTCTCCCAGCACGAAGACCGGTCTTACCTTCACTGGCGGCGTTCATCGTGACGTTCTTAATGGGCGGTCCACTTTCATCAGGTAGCATAGCGAAGAAATTAATAATATCAACAACAAAGTGAAGGAAATAAGAGTATCAGCAACAACACAGTGAAGTAACAGTATCAACAGCCGTTCCTTGCACCTTCTTTATTTTGGTCATCTGTGTTGTGGCTGGTCTCCTCGTTGCAACTGGTCTCCTCGTTGCAACTGGTCTCCAAATCGATGTTTTCGGGATGAATCTTGTCTCTAAGAAGCTATATCTCCCTCCTAGCTTCTTCCTTCGCCTGAAGGAACAGCTGCTTTGAGCAGCTGTACCTTCCGACGAAGGTACCCAAATACAGGGAGAGTGTTGAGCAGGTCTTTACTAAACATAGGTCAGTCAGGAACTGAGACTAATACAGGTCAGTCAGGAACTGAGACTGATACAGGTCAGTCAGGAAGTGAGATTACGAACCGAGAGTATTTCAACATGTTAAGGGGAAATATTGAACTGACTCAAGAAATCGTAATAGCACTATTGCAAACAATTCACACTACCCTGTGAATTTTAGGACTCACTAACCATGGGTTCATACTCCCCTTTCTCTCTTGTACCACTAGCAACTCTCCCTACTTTCCACTACCAGTACTGCTTCTACTACTAAATCTTTTTCTTCCTCTTCTGGTCCCGTCCCTGTCCCCCTCGCCTATATATACACACTGGCTCCCTCACTCGTGTGTCAGTGTGACTTTATCAATGATAAATTAGAGAAATGTGCAACACTTGGGTATCTTTACCGAGGAAACGTTTCGCCACACAGTGGCTTCATCAGTCCATACAATGGAGAATGGTGAAGAACAGGAGGAGGTTGAGGTAATCAGTCCCTCAGACTTGAGACGATGTAATCAGTAGGCATAATCAGTCAAGATCCATCAATCTTGAAAAAAAATGATGGATCTTGAAAAGATTGATGGACTGAGTACATCGACTCAAGGTAGAGGGACTGATTACCTCAACCTCCTCCTGCTCTTCACCACTCTCCTTTGTATGGACTGATGAAGCCATTATGTGGCGAAAAGTTACCTCAATAAAGACACCCAAGTGTTGCACATATGTCTAATTTATCAATTTGTCGGTTCTCTGAACCATTTATCAACACTTTATAAACAGTCCAAGACGGACCGAAACGTCGTGGTCAGCTCCTCCCTGCCATGTGCGGGTCATGTGTGTATTGTTCCAGTCACGGTATTTTTATTATTTAATACCGAATTGTTTGCATTATCTTTCAATAACAAAATACATTATCATCTGCCATGCACAGAGTTTCCCCTCGTGAGAGAGAGAATAACATTAACAGGAAACTACTACGTAAACCTTTGAAAATAATTCACTTCACAAGGTTATCCTCATTTTTTTCCTTCAGGAACTCTGATTACTGCCAAGACTTCCCTCGCGCTGTATGCTCTGATAATTGCTAGCTGGGAAGCTAGTAATAACTACTACTAGTAGTAGTAATGTGTAAGGAAATTATTTTTTGGGGATTAGACGCGGTTGTCTAAAACCCGTTTTAGGATGAGTTGTGAGAAGACTAGTCTTTTGAAGCGGTGGGTTGACCTGACCTGACCTCACGAGCAGGCTCGGAGGCTGTCCCGTGGGAATGGTCCCACTGCTATGAAAACGCTAAACCGGAGTTCGGTTTTTACCACTGATGCATGGCGATAAATGCTACGAATGCTAAGATTCATTATTCCTTGTAATAGTAGCACATGGTCGTCCTTAATGTCCCAGATGATTTATACTGTTGTAACATAATGTGTTTTAGCATACGAAGGAACATAAGGAATATAAGCAGGAAGGGACACTACAGCAGGCCTACTGGTCCATGCTAGGCACGTCCAAGTCACACCCCACTCAGGTACTCATCTAACCTATTCAGAGTAGACTCCTTCCTACCGTCCAGGTCGACTGGCTGCCTCCTGACTCACCAGCTCCTGAAGGTCACACTTCTGTCGACCTCTGACCCCCCCTCCATCCCGCATTCTTTCACACGACGAAGCAACCGTTTCCCTGAGGTCGATGTTATTAACGTAAGAGTGAGAAGATCAGGTAAGGGCACGCTGGAGCATCGTACGTGAGTGCCGCAAATAACGTACCTCAGCCTTGTCACAAATGCGTGGGAGAACGCCACACTGTTACACAGGTACGGTTTATACACCGAGAGGTATATACACATATAACCCGCACATAGAAGAGAGGAGCTTACGACGACGTTTCGGTCCGACTTGGCCCATATATATATACTCCCTGTGACTTTGTAAATGGTCCAAGTCGGATCGAAACGTCATGGTAAGCTTCTCTCTTCTATGTGCGGGTTATTTGTTTATTGTCCCAGTCACGGTATTGTGTCTTTTTTTGTTATTCACCGAGAGGTGTATGTCTCTCAGTGTATGCATGCGTGTATATGTCTCTCTCTGGCCTTTTTCTTTGTGATTCAGTTATTATTGACTGGTGGTGTACTAGTGAGACGCAGCCTGACCTTTGAAAAATGGTCTGGTAACACCGATCAAACGTGGAAAAAGACGCTTATGTACGGTTCAGGACATTTATTGCAGGAAACGTTTCGCCACGAGTGACTTCTTCAGTCCTACTCTGAAGACGTCACTCGGGGCGAAACGTTCCCTCTAATAAAAGTCCTGAACTGTACATAAATATATTTCATAGCCTGATTTCTGTCTAGCTTTTTTTTAGGGGGGTGTGGGTTATCCTAGATAATTTTTACACGTTACTATATATGATGATTTTGCTTTCTTTTGCGCTTAACAATAATTTATTACATTTAAATTACATTTCGTATACCGCAGGAAAAAAAAACAAATGTATGTTTTGCTTGTTATGTAAATGAACTTACTAACAACATCTTACGATTAATATTAAAATGGTAAACAATACCGAGAGGTTGATAAGTAACAGCAACATGTGCAACAGTCACTTATCTTTATTCCGAAACGTTTGGTCTACACAGTAGGCTTTTCCACTCTTCTGTACTCGACTGCTCTACTGAAAAAGCCTACTGTGCAGGCGAAACGTTTCGGAATAAATATACCTAACTATCATGTCTTTCAACGAGCACGTAGTTTCCCTGGGACGTCGTCACCGGTCTTACACGGTCCTACAGGAGTTGACGTACTCGGCCGTGTCGTACGACGGCAACAGCTGCCGTGTGAGGAGAAATGTACTGAGTTCAAGTGTTTAGTGTGAACACGAGAGGAAAATTAAGTTAGTAAAGAAAGAGAAAATGAGGTGAAATGATGTAACAAATTACGGTGGATGGTGTTGGTATGAACTGTTCAAGACAGACCTACTGTCTAATTCACCATCATTCCTCATAGTTGTGATGAATGGTTTGAAAAACCGACAAGTTGAAGATTGAGACACTTATGCAGCATATGGGAATCTTTATTCAGGAAACGTTTCGCCACACAGTGGCTTCATCAGTCCAATACAAAGAGGAAGGCGTAAGGAGAGGAGGAGAATGAGGTGATCAGTCCCTCAACCTGGAGTCGATGTGTTCAGTCCATCAATCTACAAGATTTTATCAGTCCAATACAAAGAGGAAGGCGTAAGGAGAGGAGGAGAATGAGGTAATCAGTCCCTCAACCTGGAGTCGATGTGTTCAGTCCATCAATCTGAATCGTGTCACATAACTCTGGAACCAAAGAGTAAGTTAATTCATGTACCACCGTACACATGGTGGCTGATTATCTAGTATGATTTTTAAATATCAACAAACCATACCAGGGGTTGGGTTAGAACTCGCGATCGGAGAATAATAAAACTCCAGACTGACGCGTTAGCCACTGGACCCGCGGGTTCTAATCGCACCTGTGGTATGTTTGTTGGCAATCGTGTCATTATGATTTCGTGAGTCAAGTGTCAACAACAATGGCGGACACACTGACCAGAGTCTAGCAGTTCAAGTCTTGAGTAATGACTTTTATTTAATTTTTTTTACAGTTTCCTATATAATCTTAGTCTTGTATTAATATCAGTAGAATTACCGACAATATGTTAAGTAAAAGGACACAAATGTAACTATTGTGACATTTTATTGTGGCGACGTTTCGCTCTCCTGAAGCTTTGTCAAGCCGTAACGGCATTGCTTAACAGTCTTAGTCTTACAGACTATTATTTCAGTCTCCATATTTGGCACATTATTGCTCTTAGTAAATAAAAGGATACTTTTACCTCACCTATTCTTTTGATTTGTTCCTCATCTAGGATTGAGACATAACTGAGGTGATGAGAAATTAATGTGTAGCAAGTGGGAGACATAATAATAATTATTCTTTATTTTTTATTGTTATTATTAGTTGTGTAAATACTTAAATCAGTGTGGTTAATTCAGGGCAAGGAACAGTGAAGGCTTGATCCACCGGCCGCTGAAGTGCCAGACAGACTCGTTACCTAACTGTATCTATCTAATTTCGAGACTAGACTGGGGAGTAGTTCCAAGCGGCGTCCCACAGGTACTGTTGATACCCTCGTTGTTAGTAAGGTACGTCACAGATGCACCTTCCTCGTTGTTAGTAAAGTACGTCACAGATGCACCTCCCTCGTTGCTAGTAAGATACGTCACAGATGCACCTCCCTTGTTGCTAGTAAGATGTGTCACAGATGTACCTCCCTTGTTGCTAGTAAGATACGTCACAGATGCACCTCCCTTGTTGCTAGTAAGATACGTCACAGATGCACCTCCCTTGTTGCTAGTAAGATACGTCACAGATGCACCTCCCTTGTTGCTAGTAAGATACGTCACAGATGCACCTCCCTTGTTGCTAGTATGATACGTCACAGATGCACCTCCCTTGTTGCTAGTAAGATGCGTCACAGATGCACCTCCCTTGTTGCTAGTAAGATGCGTCACAGATGCACCTCCCTTGTTGCTAGTAAGATACGTCACAGATGCACCTCCCTTGTTGCTAGTATGATACGTCACAGATGCACCTCCCTTGTTGCTAGTAGATGACGTCACAGATGCACCTCCCTTGTTGCTAGTAAGATGCGTCACAGATGTACCTCCCTTGTTGCTAGTAAGATGCGTCACAGATGCACCTCCCTTGTTGCTAGTAAGATACGTCACAGATGCACCTCCCTTGTTGCTAGTAAGATGCGTCACAGATGCACCTCCCTTGTTGCTAGTAAGATACGTCACAGATGCACCTCCCTTGTTGCTAGTATGATACGTCACAGATGCACCTCCCTTGTTGCTAGTAGATCGTCACAGATGCACCTCCCTTGTTGTTAGTAAGTACGTCACAGATGCACCTCCCTTGTTGTTAGTAAAGTACGTCACAGATGCACCTCCCTCGTTGTTAGTAAAGTACGTCACAGATGCACTGTGTTAGTAAGAACCCCAATGGAAATAAGTCTGTCTGACTTTTTTGGGTTATCCCAGGTTCTCTACACATATGCTGCTATGTATGATAATCTATGTAACTGTATTTGTGTATACTTGAATAAACTTACTTACTTACTTACTTACTTACTTACTCGCTTACTGTTGTTAGTAAAGTACCTCATAGATGCACCTCCCTCGTTGCTAGTAACCATCATCTTAGATGCAGTAGTAGTAGAAGTAACAACGTAAGTTCGCTAAGATCATTAATATTACTAGCTGTTATTATTAATCTAATCCCTAAATCCCTAATCCCTAATCTCTCTGCTTTATCTTGGTCTTAATCTCTAAATTGCGAAACGCAATGATGATGCTCTCTAAATTCTGGTCTCGCTGCTGTACCGGAGTTTACTGAGTCTACCTGGAGCTTACCTGGAGTCTACCTGGAGTCTACCTGGAGTCTACCTGGAGTCTACCTGGAGTCTACCTGGAGTCTACCTGGAGTCTACCTGGAGTCTACCTGGAGGGTATTCCGGGGATCAACGCCCCTGCGGCCCGGTCCATGTCCGGGCCTCCCGGTAGATCAGGGCCTGATCAACCAGACTGTTACTGCTGGCCACACGTACTACCATACATTTCATTCGTGTTAAGTTACTATTAACATTATTAATGTTGATATTGTGTTTGGAGAAATGGTTGATGCCGGTCATTGATGGCTGGATGCCGGTCATTGATGGCTGGATGCCGGTCATTGATGGCTGGATGCTGGTCATTGATGGCTGGATGCTGGTCATTGATGGCTGGATGCTGTTCATTGATGGCTGGATGCCGGTCATTGATGGCTGGATGCCGGTCATTGATGGCTGGATGCTGGTCATTGATGGCTGGATGCTGGTCATTGATGGCTAGATGCTGTTCATTGATGGCTGGATGCTGGTCATTGATGGCTGGATGCTGTTCATTGATGGCTGGATGCTGGTCATTGATGGCTGGATGCTGTTCATTGATGGCTGGATGCTGGTCATTGATGGCTGGATGCCGGTCATTGATGGCTGGATGCTGGTCATTGACGGCTGGATGCCGGTCATTGATGGCTGGATGCTGGTCATTGATGGCTGGATGCCGGTCATTGATGGCTGGATGCTGGTCATTGAAGGCTGGATGCTGGTCATTGATGGCTGGATGCCGGTCATTGATGGCTGGATGCTGGTCATTGATGGCTGGATGCCGGTCATTGATGGCTGGATGCTGGTCATTGATGGCTGGATGCCGGTCATTGAT
>NW_026469627.1:0-12169 GCF_026875155.1 Cherax quadricarinatus
GCAGTGGGGGTGGGGGCAGGGGGAGGCGGTGGTGGCAGTGGGGGGTGATGGCAGTGGAGGTGGGGTGGTAGTGGGCAGTAGAGGGGGGTGTGGGGGGCAGGGGGGTGATGAAAAAAGGGGGAAATTTGGTGTGGGGCAGTAGGGGGTGGGTGGGTAGTGGGGGGTGGGGGTGGTTATGGGGAGGTGGGGGTGGCAGAGAGGTGGTGGTGTGGGGCATGGAGTGATGGCAGTGGGAGGTGGTGGGGGGTGGTGATGGTGGCGGTAGATGGTGGTGGCAGTAGGAGGTGGTGATGTGGTGGCAGTGGGAGGTGATGGCAGTGGAGTGGTGGTGGGTGGTGATGGTGGCGGTATGTGTGGTGGCAGTAGGAGGTGGTGGTGTGGTGGCAGTGGGAGGTGATGACAGTGGGGGGTTTTGTGGTGAGTGGTGGTGGTGGTGGCCGTAGGTGGTGGTGGCAGCAATGGGAGGTGGTGGTGTTGTGGCAGTGGGAAGGTAGGGCAATAGGAGGTGTGGTGTGGGGCAGTGGGATGTGATGGCAGTAGGAGGTGGTGGTGTGGTGGCAGGGGGAGTGGTTATCAGACACGAGGAAGAGCTGAGGCCAGAAAGTGCTTGAAACAGTTCATACTGTTTGATACAGATACGATACATATCCCAGTGCCCCCTCAACCACACACCTCTACCCACACCAACTGTTCATTCACCCCCCCTATTTGTTACCATACCCTTGCTGTATACCCAGCAACAACATTCCTGCCCACTCCCCCACCATACCACTTGCCTCTAAAAAATCCCCTTCACTATATCCTTCACCCAAACCATGCCTCTAACTCATTAACTGCCTCTCCCATCCATACCTCCACCCATATAATTCCACATGGCCACACACCTTCACCCCACACCATTCAGCAATCTCCACTGACACAAACTCATGTCTTCACCCACACCATGCCAACCAACATCCAAAACCGCCACAATCCCCCATACAATCCTCCCACGGTCACGCCTATACGATTCCCCACAACCACTATACCCTCAAGGCCACAATTCCCCTATGACCTCACCAGAAACAACTTACCGACCTTTCAACCCTAACATGCCGTCCACATAACTAATCACTTAGGTACCCACTAGTGCCTTACCACAAACCAAAACAATCACACACCCAGTCACCCATCATCCAGTCACCACCCACACCAGGCCACTGACAAGCACACCTTTCACCCACACCAGGCCACTGACAAGTACACCTTTCACCCACACCAGGCCACTGACAAGCACACCTTTCACCCACACCAGGCAACCGACATGCACACCTTTCACCCACACCAGGCCACTGACAAGCACACCTTCCACCCACACCAGGCCACTGACAAGCACACCTTTCACCCACACCAGACCACTGACAAGCACACCTTTCACCCACACCAGGCCACAGACAAGCACACCTTTCACCCACACCACTTCCCCAGACGGTCCCAGACCTTACTCATGCTTCCACTCACCATATCCCCATACCCACTACCCCTCACAGCCCCAACACGTACACGTTACCCATGTTTACACGGCCCAGACACCCTAACATGTCATCTACACTCCTAGTCATGTAGACACGAGCCATCCTAATTACTGTCCACACCAGCCACCCACATAGTCACCACCACACCCACACTGCCATCAGATGATCACCATCACACTACCTCGTTGCTTCCAGCGTCCATCCGTACACCCTGTTGAGAAATGGGTTATCAGTTTTCTTGTTGGGTGAGTCACCCAGCTCCCGTTTTCTTTGGGTGAACGCTGGGTGAGCGCCCGTTTTCTTTTGGCTGCCCATTCTCTGTGATTGAGTCTGGAGGGACTCATTGATACTGATTTATATTGTAAAACACTAGTTTTACAGCTTTTTTCGAAGGACCTTGGCTCGTAGGTTATTTGTACACTGTAGTACAACATATTTGGACCACAGTGTGGCCTTTATCCGGTTCGAGCACGACCAATATGTTGAGAAATGGGTTATCAGCTAAGTTTAAACATAGGGAAACTTAACAGCTCATCGCCTGCACAGCCACCCTTGCAGAAGAGGTCTTGAGATGCTGTCGAAGGCACTCCTCAACGGGCTGAAATGAGTTATAATTTGTAAGATTATAAATTACCCCTAGGGGGTGTTATGTCAGCATATTTCATTCACTGATGGCTGACAAACTTACTTGTGTGGACTCAATGGTCCGCATATCACCGGGGTTTATGATAAGTGACTAACTCACGACTTTATACTCAACTGCGCAGTCAATAGTAGTACATCACGAGTTAGAACACTTACCTGGGTATATGTATCTGACCCGTAATTACTCCCGGATATCCGTTGAGTTGATTGAAGAATAGTGTTCTTTGAAGAATGTCGCACTACACTCCTGTTGGATCGAAACACTCGTTTTTACACTGTTCATCAGTAATTGTTCACAACAATATCACTAAAAAGTTGATCACAACTTCTCTGAAGTTTTTTATCGTGTTTGTGAGACACTTTGTTCACACTAACGCACAGATCGTTCTTTGTTGGTTATCCTGGCGTCATGTCACTCTCAGTAGAGTCAAAAGTAATCAGAAGATGCCACAGCGCCCCACGCCGTTACTGCCCCCAGTCACAAAGGAAAAGTTTACATAGTGCCTTTGCTTCCTTGCCACTTCCTTGATGAAGCAAAGCAGAATGTTTAAACTCTTGCTTCTTGAGCATAAGACACAATGTCCATTATCTTTACTATGGTAATAAAGTGGGAGCGGGAATTTCCTTAATTGTCCTGCTAAGGTAAAGAGTACTGTCTCTTATTAAAATACACTCTGCAACACGGACTGCAAGGAGCGGGGGGGTCGCTTGACCACTCGCATACTCGTACTGCATCTGCGATCAATTACTCGCGGGTAGCAGTAAACAAGAAATTTGCCCCTTCTGAGAGGGCTGGGCCCCTCAGAGCTGAAAGAGGCTGAAGGGAGCTGATACCCCCTCCTGGAGAAAATTTCTCCACACACCCCTCAAAAACTCATTATCATCGATACACGTAAACGATAAACGACTTGTATATAGTGTTCGCTAATATCTTCGTTCTTCGTATCCGCAGAAGGACTTGGAACATATTTTCCCCGCAGAAAACAGGGTACTATTGTATACACAAATAACCAGCATGTAGGAGATTGATACTTATGACAAGATCTCTTTGTCTCTCTCTCTCTCTCTCTCTCTCCATAAGATTATATATATATATATATATAAAATAATATATATTTTATATAATATATATATATATATATATATATAATATATATAATATATAATATAAATATATTGTAGTAGTAGGTTGGTAGACAGCAACCACCCAGGAAGTACTACTGTCCTGCCAGATGACTGTGAAACAGAAACCTGAAACTGTTTTGCATGATGGTAGGATTGTTGGTTTCTTTTCCTGTCTCATAAACACGCTAGATAACAGGGATACTTGCTACTCCTACTTTCACTTTGGTCACACTTCACAGACACCACATGCATATATATATACATACATCTAGGTTTTTCGCCTTTTTCTAAATAGCTCTTGTTCCTCTTTATTTCTTTCTATTGTCCATGGGGAAGTGGAAAAGAATCTTTCCTCCGTAACCATGGGCGTGTCCCTATGAGGGCCCACTAAAATGGGCCGGGAGCAATGGCTAGTAACCCCTTCTCCTGAAGACATTTACTAAAAAAGAGAAAAAAAAACTTTATAAAACTGGATGCTTAAATGTGCGTGGATGAAATGGGGGATGACAAGAAACAGATGATTGCTGATGTTATGAATGAAAAGAAGTTGGATGTCCTGGCCCTAAAGCGAAACAAAGCTGAAAGGGGGTAGGGGAGTTTCGGGGGGGGAAAAAAAATGGGATTAAATCGGAGTATCGAGAGAGTTAGAGCAAAGGAAGGGGTACAGTAATGTTGAATGATCAGTTATGGAAGGAGAAAAGAGAATATGAATGTGTAAATTCAAGAATTATGTGGATTAAAGTAAAGGTTGGATGCGAGAAGTGGGTCATAGTAAGCGTGTATGCACCTGGAGAAGAGAGGAATGCAGAGGAGAGAGAGAGATTTTGGGAGATGTTAAGTGAATGTATAGGAGCCTTTGAACCAAGTGAGAGAGTAATTGTGGTAGGGGACCTGAATGCTAAAGTAGGAGAAACTTTTAGAGAGGGTGTGGTAGGTAAGTTTGGGGTGTCAGGTGTAAATGATAATGGGAGCCCTTTGATTGAACTTTGTATAGAAAGGGGTTTAGTTATAGGTAATACATATTTTAAGAAAAAGAGGATAAATAAGTATACAAGATATGATGTAGGGCGAAATGACAGTAGTTTGTTGGATTATGTATTGGTAGATAAAAGACTGTTGAGTAGACTTCAGGATTTACATGTTTATAGAGGGGCCACAGATACATCAGATCGCTTTCTAGTTGTAGCTACACTGAGAGTAAAAGGTAGATGGGATACAAGGAGAATAGAAGCATCAGGGAAGAGAGAGGTGAAGATTTATAAACTAAAAGAGGAGGCAGTTAGGGTAAGATATAAACAGCTATTGGAGGATAGATGGGCTAATGAGAGCATAGGCAATGGGGTCGAAGAGGTATGGGGTAGGTTTAAAAATGTAGTGTTAGAGTGTTTAGCAGAAGTTTGTGGTTACAGGAAAGTGGGTGCGGGAGGGAATAGGAGCGATTGGTGGAATGATGATGTGAAGAGAGTAGTAAGGGAGAAAAAGTTAGTATATGAGAAGTTTTCGCAAAGTAGAAGTGATGCAAGGAGGGAAGAGTATATGGAGAAAAAGAGAGAGGTTAAGAGAGTGGTGAAGCAATGTAAAAAGAGAGCAAATGGGAGAGTGGGTGAGATGTTATCAACAAATTTTGTTGAAAATAAGAAAAAGTTTTGGAGTGAGATTAACAAGTTAAGAAAGCCTAGAGAACAAATGGCTTTATCAGTTAAAAATAGGAGAGGAGAGTTATTAAATGGAGAGTTAGAGGTATTGGGAAGAGGGAGGGAATATTTTGAGGAATTGTTAAATGTTGATGAAGATAGGGAAGCTGTGATTTCGTGTATGGGGCAAGGAGGAACAACATCTTGTAGGAGTGAGGAAGAGCCAGTTGTGAGTGTGGGGGAAGTTCGTGAGGCAGTAGGTAAAATGAAAGGGGGTAAGGCAGCCGGGATTGATGGGATAAAGATAGAAATGTTAAAAGCAGGTGGGGATATAGTTTTGGAGTGGTTGGTGCAATTATTTAATAAATGTATGGAAGAGGGTAAGGTACCTAGGGATTGGCAGAAAGCATGCATAGTTCCTTTGTATAAACGCAAAGGGGATAAAAGAGAGTGCAAAAATTATAGGGGGATAAGTCTGTTGAGTATACCTGCAAAGTGTATGGTAAAGTTATTATTGAAAGAATTAAGAGTAAGACGGAGAATAGGATAGCAGATGAACAAGGAGGCTTTAGGAAAGGTAGGGGGTGTGTGGACCAGGTGTTTACAGTGAAACATATAAGTGAACAGTATTTAGATAAGGCTAAAGAGGTCTTTGTGCCATTTATGGATTTGGAAAAGGCGTATGACAGGGTGGATAGGGGGGCAATGGGGCAGATGTTGCAGGTGTATGGTGTAGGAGGTAGGTTACTGAAAGCAGTGAAGAGTTTTTACGAGGATAGTGAGGCTCAAGTTAGAGTATGTAGGAAAGAGGGAAATTATTTCCAAGTAAAAGTAGGCCTTAGACAAGGATGTGTGATGTCACCGTGGTTGTTTAATATATTTATAGATGGGGTTGTAAGAGAAGTAAATGGGAGGGTCTTGGCAAGAGGCGTGGAGTTAAAAAATAAAGAATCACACATAAAGTGGGAGTTGTCACAGTTGCTCTTTGCTGATGACACTGTGCTCTTGGAATATTCTGAAGAGAAGTTGCAGAGATTGGTGGATGAATTTGGTAGGGTGTGCAAAAGAAGAAAATTGAAAGTGAATACAGGAAAGAGTAAGGTTATGAGGATAACAAAAAGATTAGGTGATGAAAGATTGGATATCAGATTGGAGGGAGAGAGTATGGAGGAGGTGAATGTATTCAGATATTTGGGAGTGGACGTGTCAGCGGATGGGTCTATGAAAGATGAGGTGAATCATAGAATGATGAGGGGAAAAGGGTGAGTGGTGCACTTAGGAGTCTGTGGAGACAAAGAACTTTGTCCTTGGAGGCAAAGAAGGGAATGTATGAGAGTATAGTTTTACCAACGCTCTTATATGGGTGTGAAGCATGGGTGATGAATGTTGCAGCGTGGAGAAGGCTGGAGGCAGTGGAGATGTCATGTCTGAGAGCAATGTGTGGTGTGAATATAATGCAGAGAATTCGTAGTTTGGAAGTTAGGAGGAGGTGCGGGATTACCAAAACTGTTGTCCAGAGGGCTGAGGAAGGGTTGTTGAGGTGGTTCGGACATGTGGAGAGAATGGAGCGAAACAGAATAACTTCAAGAGTGTATCAGTCTGTAGTGGAAGGAAGGCGGGGTAGGGGTCGGCCTAGGAAAGGTTGGAGGGAGGGGGTAAAGGAGGTTTTGTGTGCGAGGGGCTTGGACTTCCAGCAGGCATGCGTGAACGTGTTTGATAGGAGTGAATGGAGACAAATGGTTTTTAATACTTGACGTGCTGTTGGAGTGTGAGCAAAGTAACATTTATGAAGGGGTTCAGGGTAACCGGCAGGCCGGACTTGAGTCCTGGAGATGGGAAGTACAGTATCTGCATTCTGAAGGAGGGGTGTTAATGTTGCAGTTTAAAAACTGTAGTGTAAAGCGCCCTTCTGGCAAGACAGTGATGGAGTGAATGATGGTGAAAGTTTTTCTTTTTCGGGCCACCCTGCCTTGGTGGGAATCGGCCAGTGTGATAATAAAATAATATATATATATATATATATATATATATATATATATATATATATATATATATATATATATATATATATATATATGTATATATATATATATATATATATTATATATATATATATATATATATATATATATATATATATATATATTTATATATATATATATATATATGTCGTGCCGAATATGTAAAACTGGTCAATTAGCAAGAACTCATTTAAAAATAAGTCCTTTCTAAAATTTTCTCTTTTACGTTTAAAGATATATTTTTTTCGTTAATTTTAATGTAAAATTTTTAATTTTGCTCCGAAAGAATCTTAGAAAACTCAAAAACCTATTATAACAAGAACAATTTTTTTAGCCAACCCAATAAATATATTTAGATTTGTTTACAGAAAATTTAATGCAAAAACAAAGACAGTAAAATATATTTTTTTGTTAGGTTCAAAATGTTTTTGGCAAAATTATTGATACAAAATTTTTTCATTTGCCCCTATTTGGCAAGATGAGCGTTGCTATTTAACCCAAGATCGCAAGTTCTCCCTTTTCGGCACGAATTTTATAATATATATTAAAATATATATATTATATATATATATTTAATATTAAATTTATTTGGTGTGGGTGTGTGTGTGTGTGTGTGTACTCCCCTAGTTGACTCCCTAGTTGGGGTTTGGGGGGGTCGAGTCCAGCTCCTGGCCCGCTCTTCACTGATCGCTACTGGTCACTCTCCTGAGCCGTGATTTTATCTACCTCTGCTTAAAGCTATGTATGGTTCCTCCCTCCACTACATCGTTCCCAAACTATTCACTTACTGACACCCTGTGGCTGAAGAAATACTTCAACCCCTGGATTCATCTGTGTCTTTAGCTTTCCAAAATGTTCCCCTTGTTACCGTGTCCAAACTTGGAAAATCCTGTCTTTGTCCCCCCTTGTCAATTCCTCTCTATTTTGTATGTCGTTTCATGTCCCCCCCCATCTCCTTCCTCCGTGTGTCGGTTGATTTTCCCCCACCTCGCCTGTGGAATTCCCCTTAGCTCTGGGACTGTCTTTTTTGCAAACCTTTGCACTTTCTCTAGTTTCTTTACGTGCTTGGCTAGGTGTGGGTTCCAAACTGGTGCCGCATACTCCAATATGGGCCTGTGTGTGTGTGTGTGTGTGTATGTATGTCATTTCATAACACAAGTCTCAATAAATGCCAACAAATACGTACAGGTATTTCTTGGAAAATTCTATTTTGTCGAAGAAAACTTAAGCAAAATTCACCAGCCAGGCAATTAGAGACAAAGAACGTTCATTCCACTCACTACTTTGGATGGTGAAGCGAGCTTCTTCCTGAGACTGTGCCTACATCTGACAAGGCTGAGTTAAGATTCTAATACAACATAAATGGACATGAATGGACAATCCTCTGTCCACTTTAGAACAAAGTCTGTCCACTCAGGACAGATACATGAATAAACTAAGTACCAAAAGTGGTTAGGTCGAACCATGTATTTACAATAGTAGAGTACACACATTGGTTTCTGTGGCTAATCCACAATGCTGAAGTTCTAAGTCCCAAAATATCTTTGTATAAATCATTGTGCTTGCGAGTGATGGTATGTTAAAGCAGACACAGCAAATGTTCGCGTCCTCGCCAGTCGTCAGCCGATCACTAAATGATATATGAGCTGATGACGGGGAGGATGGAATCCTGCGTCTGATAGTTTTCCAAAACACTGCTAAGTCTATTGCTTGTGCAAGTAGTTCATGCAAGGTATCACTAAGAATCATCCACCGGACCATACAATAAAATATTGCGTAATTTAAAACTATGGTCTAGACATTTTCCCAACTGTAAGACAATAAAATTAATCCTATATGACATAGAAAATACTAACGAAAAAATATTAATAAATGAACAACAAGAAACTGAGAGGAACTAAATCTATACAGATAAACATTACAAATGCAAGAAAACCCTTTCGTACTAGTGGCTGCAGCAGATGTATTTGTAGTATTTATTGAAGAAGATGAAGTCTAAATTTCCAAGCAGGAAATAGTTGCCAAGAGATGAGTTCGTATTATAGTTGCTTGTAGTGGTGATATAGGTTAATTAAAGGTAAATATTCCCACAGAGATAAGTTCTGGGAGTTGTTATTGTCCTGGTGTTATCTCCGTCTTGACTCGTATTCTCTAACTTTTAATTATATTACCACTTTTTATCTTAACCCTCTTTTACCTTCATCTTTGGTCTCTCTTCCTCTCTCTCATCTTCATTTTCTCTTCTTTTTCTTCTCCCTCTTCTTTAGTTCAATTTGTTTTTTTCCTTCCTCTTCTTTTTCTTCCTCCTTGTCTTCTTTTTCTTCCTCTTTGTCTTCTTTTCTTCCTCTTTGTCTTCTTTTGTTTCCTCTTTGTCTTCTTTTTCTTCCTCTTCTCATACCCCTGAAACTAGTTCTCTTTCCCCCTCCTTCTCCTTCTTCTTCTCCTCCCCACCTCTTCTTTTTCCTCTTTCTCTTCATCTTTCTCGTACTCTTCTTCTTCCCCCTTTTCATGTACCTCTTCTCATTTCTCTTCTTCCTCCTCCTCCTCACTCCCTCCTGGTTTCTACTTGTTCTTCTGATATTTCCATTAGGCATAATTCCTCTTCCTTACGCAAAGGAGATAATGAAATAAAATAAGTAATTATATAATAATAGATGACATCATGGACCTGTGATAATTTCTGTTTGATTGAGGAAAACAATAAATATATTCCGTCAGCAAACAATAAATATATTCCATCAGCAAACAATAAATATATTCCGTCAGCAAACAATAAATATATTCCGTCAGCAAACAATAAATATATTCCGTCAGCAAACAATAAATATATTCCGTCAGCAAACAATAAATATATTCCGTCAGCAAACAATAAATATATTCCGAGAAGTTTCCGTCAGCAAACAAAAAAATATATTCCGTCAGCGACCAATAAATATATTCCGTCAGCAAACAATAAATATATTCCGTTTAGCAAACAAAAATTTTATTCCGTCAGCAAACAATAAATATATTCCGTCAGCAAACAATAAATATATTTTCCCTCAGCAAACAATAAATATATTCCGTCAGCAAACAATAAATATATTCCATCAGCAAACAATAAATATATTCCGTCAGCAAACAATAAATATATTCCGTCAGCAAACAATAAATATATTCCGTCAGCAAACAATAAATATATTCCATCAGCAAACAATAAATATATTCCGTCAGCAAACAATAAATATATTCCGTCAGCAAACAATAAATATATTCCGTCAGCAAACAATAAATATATTCCGTCAGCAAACAATAAATATATTCCATCAGCAAACAATAAATATATTCCGTCAGCAAACAATAAATATATTCCGTCAGCGACCAATAAATATATTCCGTCAGCAAACAATAAATATATTCCGTCAGCAAACAATAAATATATTCCGTCAGCAAACAATAAATATATTCCGTCAGCAAACAATAAATATATTCCGTCAGCAAACAATAAATATATTCCGTCAGCAAACAATAAATATATTCCATCAGCAAAACAATAAAAATATTCCGTCAGCAAACATAAATATATTCCGTCAGCAAACAATAAATATATTCCTCAGCAAACAATAAATATATTCCGTCAGCAAACAATAAATATATTCCCTCAGCAAACAATAAATATATTCCGTCAGCAAAAAATAAATATATTCCGTCAGCGACCAATAAATATATTCCGTCAGCAAAACAATAAATATATTTCCGTCAGCAAACAATAAATATATTTTCCCTCAGCGGACCAATAAATATATTCCGTCAGCAAACAATAAATTTATTCCGTCAGCAAACAATAAATATATTCCGTCAGCGACCAATAAATATATTCCGTCAGCAAACAATAAATATTTCCGTCAGCAAACAATAAATATATTCCGTCAGCAACAATAAATATATTCCGTCAGCAAACAATAAATATATTTCCGTCAGCAAACAAAAATATATTCCGTCAGAAACAATAAAAATTTTTCCGTCAGCAAACTAAAATTTTTCCGCAGCAAACAATAAAAATATTCCGAGAAATTTTTTGTTTTTGCTCCCACAGTTAATGTTTGCTAAATAAAACCCCCCCGTTACTCTCACATGGACAAAACAAAGCCCCCCCGTTATCTCACAGACAATACCAATGACACCCCCCCGTTTTCTCTCCATGTACAATTTCCAATGAACCTCCCCCGTTACCTCACATGTACATCCATTCACCCCCCAGTTACTTCACATGTCAATACCAATCCACCCCCACGTTACTCTCCATTACAGTACCAACGCCCTCCCGTTACTTACTGTACAGTACCAACGACACTCCCCCGTTACTTCACTGTTCAGTACCAAAGCACTCCCCCTTACTCTCACTTTTATAAAAACCAAAGACACCCCCCCGTTACTCTCCGTAAAATACCCAAAGAAACCCCCCACTTACTCCACATGTACAATACCATGCACCCCCCACGTTTTCTCTCACATTACAGTACCAAGCACCTCCCCCGTTACTCTCACTGTACAGTCCACGACACCTCCCACGTTACTCAAAATGTACAGTACCAATGAAACCTCCCCTTACTCTCACATGTACAGTCCAAACGACCCTCCACGTTACTTCACATGTACAATACCAAAAGCACCTCCCCCTTACTTCACATGTACAGTACCAAAGACACCTCCCCGTTACTCTCAATGTCAGTACCAACGAACCTCCCACTTACTATGTTCCCCGTTTGAAAAACTGTATGAACTACACCCCCTTTTGACAGAGGGGAAGGCAAAAACATTTTTAAATTTTGTTTATGGCCGCTTAGACAAACTGAAGATGGCCCCTTTTGACAAAATGAAATTTTAAAAACTTTGGGATTAAAAATTTGAAGAGATTGGAAATGCCCCCTCATCAGCACGGGTCAGATTCATGAAAAATTTCCCCATTTAAATTTAAAGCAAAATCATGCCCAGCCCTCGGTATTTTTTGGAGAAAAAAGGGCCCTTTTAGGCAAATACCCAAAATTAGAGAGTGCAGACAAAACTCCTTTTTTTAAGGAATAGAGTTTTTTAGCTTGCATAACCCAAAACCCGCACAGTTTTTGAAATGGACGATCATGCCCGTTACAGCGTTAACCTTTAACGAATTATGAGACGTTGAAAGAAAATGCAGATATGATATTTCACTGTTTTCAAAGCGTTTGACAAATGTGATGATCGGGGGGGACTG